>JADLZN010003951.1:83501-222890 GCA_018155175.1 Sinocyclocheilus anophthalmus | reverse complement strand
AGACGTTACGTCAGTGACTGATGAATTGGGATCTCGCCCGAGAGCCCAATCACCTTCGAGAGTTAACTAAACAAGCCAATGACAGTTGGCGTGCGTTTTTCGCCACGCGCACCCCGCCCCGCAGCGCGGGTATAAAAGGAGAGCGCGTGCAAACGCACACCAGTTTTTCGCTGAGGAGCCGAGACTACGTGCCCCGGCCGCTCAGCGGTGGTACAGGAGCTGTCGGTCATCCGACGTGACGTCTCCGTTCCCTCCCTCAGGGAACGAGGGTTACACAAGTAACCTAGACGTTCCCATTCAGTCATTCACGTTCAACGTTACGTCAGTGACTAACGAATTGGGATCCGTATGGAAAACACCACTATTTGTGACCCCCTCCAGTGCCCTGCGGAAGCCGGCAAGTCCCCCACACCAGCTGGGGCGGAAGATAGGACAGCGGCTAGGCAGAGGTGTCCGCAACTGCTGTTCCATACAGTGGTACATTGGATAACACTGGGAAAGCGTACCAAGTTGGGACGCTACGGAAGCCACATCACGCACATAGGAGGTATCATGTGGAATACACAAATGGACTGGCCCAGGGCAGTGCTACATAAGGAAATCCCTGCAGTAGACTCAACCCGCCTGGGGTGAGACCACTACGCAGCAGAGATGGCAGTGAAAGACTGCCAGGGGAACGACACGGGCTTACCGTGAGGGGAGCCGTACTGTGGAAGAGTACACATGTGGGATCGCTCGAAGGGGGAATCACTACACACGGGCTCCTAGCCCAGCACAAGGGCTGACATTTGGCATGCACACGAGTGCTGAGCCTGGTGTCTGGCGCTCCGCTACGCCTGACTGCCCAGGGTGCGGGAGGAACTCCACCAGGGTTCACCAAGGGGAACTGATTGAGGAGCACAAAAGAGCATGTATCTGGTCCTTAGAGGGGAATGGCGCAGCAACCGTGATCGACAACGAGCAGGTCCGGTGTTACTGACTACCTGAGGCGAGTACACGAGAGGACACGGGCTCTACACGGAGATATAGAATCTCGCAAACGTGTTAGGCGTCACCCAGCCGGCAGCTCTACAGATGTCTGCTATCGAGGGACAACGTGAGAGTTACCCGTTCCGAATTCTAGGCACGAATCGTCGACCGAGAATGCCTGCAGGTCCCCTACCCTCTTGACCGAGGCCAATGCGGTGAGGAGCGCTGTCTTTAATGACAGAAACTTAAGCTCTACTGACTGCAGAGGCTCGAAGGGCTCCTCCTTCAGGGCCGTCAGGACCGAGGGGAGATCCCAAGAGGGTAACAGGTGAGGGCGCGGAGGATTTAACCTCCTTGCCCCTCTGAGAAACCTGATGACCAAGTCGTGCTTCCCACGACTTACAGTCTACTGCATCGTGATGTGCGGCAATGGCGGCAACATACACTTTCAGGGTGGAGGGAGACAGCCTTCGCTCCAACCCATCCTGCAGGAAAGAAAGCACGACTGCGATCGGGCATCTTCGGGGGTCTTCCCAGCGGGAAGAGCACCAACCGACGAACAGGTTCCACTTCAGCCTGTAAGCGTGTCTAGTAGATGGGGCCCTGGCTGAAGTGATGGTGTTTACTACCGCTGGAGGTAGCCCACCTAGAACCTCCGCGTCCCGTCCAGGGACCACAAGTGGAGATTCCACAAGTATGGACGCGGGTGCCAAATGGTGCCCCGTCTCTGAGTCAGTATATCCTTCCTCAGAGGAATCGGCCAAGTAGGGGCTGTTGCGAGGAGCATCAGTTCGGGGAACCATGTCCGACTGGCCCAATATGGCGCCACCAAGAGGACCTGATCCTCGTCCTCCCTGACCTTGCACAGTGTCTGTGCGAGAAGGCTCACTGGGGGAAACGCATATTTGCGTAGGCCCCGAGGCCAGCTGCATGCCAGTGCGTCCGTGCCGAGGGGTCCCTCGGCCAGGGAGTAAAACAACTGGCAATGGGACGTGTCCGGGGAGGCAAACAGGTCTACCTGAGCGTCCCCAAAGCGTCTCCAAATCAGCTGGACTGTCTCGGGGTGGAGTCGCCATTCTCCCGGAAGGGCGGGCTGACGTGAGAGCTCGTCGGCTGCACGGTTGAGCTCGCCTGGGATGTGAATGGCGCGAAGCGACCTCAGATGCTTCTGACTCCAGAGGAGGAGATGGCGGGCGAGTTGCGACGGGAGCGTAGACCGCCCTGGTGGTTGATGTACGCAACGGTCGCAGTGTTGTCCGTACGGACCAGTACGTGCTTGTCGTGTAGCAGCGATTTGAAGCGGCGCAGAGCCAGCCATACTGCTTGCAACTCGAGGCAGTTGATATGACACTGCAGTCGGGGCCCAGTGGAACCGCCGTCTTGCACTGGAAGGACCCCAGGCAGTTCAGCATCGACTGCGCACGCTCTACTGAGAGACGTACTGAGAGGTTGACCGAGTCCAGCTCCATGCCAAGAAAAGATATCCTCTGCACCGGGGAGAGTTTGCTCTTTTCCCAGTTGACCCAAAGCCCCAATCGGCTGAGGTGACTGAGCACCATATCCCTGTGTTCGCACAACCGCGCTCGGGACTGGGCCAGTATGAGCAAGTCGTCGAGGTAGTTGAGAACGCGAATGCCGCTTCCCTCAATGGTACGAGGGCTGCCTCCACGACCTTGGTGAAGACACGAGGAGACAGGGATAGCCCGAAGGGGAGGACCTTGTACTGATGTGCTCGCCCTTCGAACGCAAAGCGGAGTAACGGTCTGTGTCGAGGGAGAATCGAAACATGAAAGTACGCGTCCTTGAGGTCGACCGCTGCGAACCAATCGAAAGGACGGACGCATTGAAAGATGCGTTTCTGCGTCAACATCCTGAACGGGAGCTTGTGAAGGGCCCGGTTCAGCACGCGCAGGTCCAGGATTGGTCGTAATCCACTGCCTTTCTTGGGTACGATGAAGTATGGGCTGTAGAAACCTGACCACATCTCGGCTGGAGGGACCGGCTAAATCGCGTCCTTCGCCAGCAGGACCGCGATCTCCGCACGCAAGACAGGAGCATCCTTGTCCGGCACAGAGGTGAACCGAATGCCCCTGAACTTGGGAGGGCGCCGGGCGAATTGAACCGCGTAGCCGAGTATGATGGTTCTCATGAGCCAGCGAGACGGTCTGGGGAGCGCTAACCAGGCCCCCAGCGACCGAACTAGCGGGACCAGGGAGACCACCGACGTACCTGCAGTGGGGCAGCGAAGTGGAACACAGGGACCCAACACGGGAGGCTTCCGTGCATCCCAGGGTGGGGTCTGAGTGCGCAGAGCGCTGCTCACCAGCGTGCTGTAAGCCCAGGCACGAGAGGCAGCAATCATGACCATCAGATGGAGGCAGGAAACGACCGCATCCAGAAACGCACGAGCGGGAAGCCATCTTTAAAAAGACGCCCGTCGCTCATGGAGCTCTTTTAGACATTTGCTCTTTTAGGAAAAAAAGAAACACTCTTTTAGAGAGAGCACTGAAGCACCCAGGGGAGATCGCGGCAAGACCACAGAATGGAAGTTGCAGCCCGCCGAGGTTTCAGCAGCCTGAATGGCAACCCCCGCTGATACCCCGTCACACCAACGCCAGCTGTTTCTCAAACACTCGCGGAGATTCGTCCTGAAAAGGCTCGGCTCCGAAGCGAAAAGCTGATGTGCGATTGCACGCGCTCTCCTTTTATACCCGCACTGCGGGGCGGGGTGCGCGTGGTGAAACACGCATGCCAACTGTCATTGGCTTGTTTACTTAACACTCGAAGGTGATTGGGCTCTCGGGCGAGGTGGATCTCCAAATGCGTCATACACTGACGTACGTGTGAAAGTGACTGACTGAATGGGAAAACATAAGGAACATGTCAAGGAATACATACAAATAATATAATAAAACAAAGAGAGAGAAAACTAAAATATTATACAAAAAAACAATGAAAAACAAAGGTGACAAGACAAGGAGACACAAGAATGTATACATTACCACTATTGAAACAATAACATACAAACATTAATACAGGGAAAGCTTTTAAATACATGCATTTTCTTTAAACATTTCTTCATAATATTTTATAAATCTTAGGGATTTTTTGTTATTTATATAACTAAGAGAAGTGATATTAATTCAGTTTTAAAATGGGGATAAGGATGGAATATTATTTGCAAACTTTTGTTCATGAATAAAGAATTTGCCATATAAAATAAAGAAATTAGCAATGTACTCTAGGGGTCTATTTTTATCATCAATATAATAAAAAATAATATCTTTTAGACTGAAAGAATAAGTAACATTGGCCGAATCTAATATATAGGAGCCAAGGTCAGACCAAAATTGCTTGGATATTGGGCAATCATAAAACAAATGTGCAAATGTCTCTTCTGATTGCTTACAAAAAGCACACGAACTGTCAATTTCCAGATATTTAGAAATATTAGAGTTTACAGGATATATTTTATGTAATATTTTGAAATGTATTTCTTTAGCTTTATTAGAAATACAATATTTTCCAGGTAAAAGCCAGGCCATTCTCCAATCTATATCTTCTACCAAAGATCTTCTACCAAGAAATTGTTTTCTTGAATTGAAAGATTTGGCGTACATGTCTATTGGTACATTTCTTGTCTAAAAAAATAAATTCCATCCAAGAACAAAGTAGATTGTATTGTGACTGTTCTTCTTTGATTATATAGGGAGTGGCTTTTAACAAGATTAATTAACCCAGGTGAGATTGCTTTAACCACTGTATTAAACTCTTTTGGAGGAATCGGGAAATTGTGGTAAGTTATAAATTGCTCATAAGTAAAAAGGTTACCAGAGTCATCAAATAAGGAGAGGATACCATTAATATTATTTTGGAACCACCTGGGGAAAAATAAAGATTTATTTCTGACAGTGATATCACTGTTATTCCATAACAGTGTTTTATGAGGTGAAAAACTATGAACTTAACACAGTTTCCAAGCAAGGAGACATTGCTGATGAAATTTGGACAAGGTAATAGGTAGCTTAGAAGGTAAATAGTTGCAGTTTAAAATAAAGGAAAGGCTACCAATTTTTCCAAAAATAATATATTTTAAAGTACCAAATGGATCTTGGATTGGCAAGACATCTTTTAAGCCAATTTATTTTAAAAATGTTAATCATGTCAGAAAAATCTAAAAAATCAATACCTCCTTCTGCTCTGCAATTAGAGAGCACCTCTTTTTTTAATTTATGAGGTTTCTTTTTCCAAATGAAATCTAAAAAAAAATTGTTCTCAACAAATAAAGATAAAGATGGATATACAAAATGAGAAAGACCTTCTGCCTTTGATAGGAGGACTCTGCCATATAACGACAGGTCCCGCTGTAACCAGATATTAAGAATATTTTTAGATTTAATTATCCTAGCTGAAAAGTTTAAGTGTTGTCTTGCCAGAAGATTTTTAGTAATATAAATACCTAGGTATTTCACCGTGGGCTTAACAGGAATATTTTCTATTGAATCATAATTCAAATCATGGACAGGCATAATCTTACATTTTGAGAGGTTTAATTTTAAACCAGAAGCGCAAGAAAACTGGTTAATTTAATCTAAAGCCTTTGGCACATATTTTTCATCTTTTAAAAACAACGTGGTGTCGTCTGCCAACTGTGAAATTTAAATTTCCCTCCCGAAAACAGAAATCCCTTTCAATTCTTGATTCTGAACAATGCTCACAGATAGCAACTCAGTAACTAATAAAAATAAAAAAGGAGAAAAAGGACAGATACTATTTAAACTGAACTGAGCTGGATGATGACATCACTGAATTCAATGATGAACTGCCTTTAAATGAAAATTAAGTGTTTACTATTGTCATTTTGTATTATTGACACTAATTTCCTATTTAATACTGTTGTTGTAAAGTTGCTTTGACACATATTGTATAAAGCGCTATATAAATAAAGGTGACTTGACTTGACTTAAGGGAGGGGGCACAACGATACAATCCTGCATTATAACCAATCACATACGATTCTGTTGAACTTATGAATGCAATTTGATAACTCTCAATTTTTGAGAGTGCTTGAACTCACTGGTGAAAGGATTGAATTTATTTCCTTATGAAATTAACTCTTCATGAAACCAATACTCAGGAACTCACACAAAACAGACGCCATGCAATAAAACAATAAAACTTATCTGGAGAAGAAATCTGCAAAGAGAGCAAACAACGCCTCTCTCCTCGCCCATTTACGACCCCCTTCTCCCTGGCCTCTCTGCCTCTCCCTCTTTTCCCCCAAAAGGTTTCACCCAAAGTTCATTAAGAATATGCATATCCCACATATCATGTATCTTGTGAACCTGTTGTTTTTCCCCTTCATGTTTAGTGTCATTTTAAAGGTCTTTGTGCGATTGGTAAATTGGTTTCAATTTCAAAGTAGTCATTTATATTGTGAGAAAGATTTAAAACTTTTGTAGAATTGTGTTGTGTTGAGGAGGGGGTGTGTCCCCCTTTAGGGGTCTGTGAGAATGTTTCCAGCCGGGTGTGACCCTGGATCACAAAACCTAACAAACACAAGGTCTTTTATGTTTTTACAACTGATTTAAATATTTCTTTGCTTTTGTTCTGGTAGTATTTAAGGGAAAGTTGCAAATCAGTCAGGGCGATTCTGTAGCCAGAAGGCCCGTAGTGTGAAGGTGTCCACACAATTCACACTATGTATTTTTCTAAAAGTCAGGTATGCATCTTACTCTTAGATTTGTCTTTGAGAATTTGATGTCTTGTATTGATTTGATATCTTTGAATTGTCTATGTAATTGGCATAATACATATTTACATGACTGATAATAAATTGTTATATTTGATTTATTCTGAACTCTCCTAAAACCATTGACTAGTAAACTGTGAGGAGGCTTTTGTTACCGCAAATCTATGGCCAGGATATGTCAAACTGGAGGCTCATGAATGATAGGAGCAGTAGGCACGTCATCGGAGACCTTCTGATTTCTGTCTATCGCCGATGTTAGCAAGTTGTACGGGAAAGGACTAAGTGAATTACACTTTTTGTCATAAGCAAGCAGTAGGCGGCAGGCAAAATAGGTATTAGTCTACCTACACCCTCTGACTAGCATCAGACTGGTGAGTTTGTGATCGTAAGATCCACGTAAGGCCGGCGTGAGACTTGAAAGAGACATTAGGTCCACAGTGAACGGATAAGTGAAAGTATAGTGAGTCGGGAATAATCGAATATATAAATTAATATTTGTGATCATTAAAGTAAGGCAATATTTCAAAGCAATATTTCTAATTAAAAAAACTGATCACGTGAAATTGGAGTCAGACTGAACACGGAGCTAAGACTAAAAATTAAACTAAATCCTGATAAATTCAGAAGCGCAAGTAAAAGACCGGATATGCATTAAACCTTCGACCAGGCCGCTGGATTCCGCTTTTTGGGCTGGCGGGTGGATCCTTACACTGGACTGCAGTGAAAATGTTCTTTGATAGTGTAAACGTTCTTTGCTCTCTTTTTGCACAATGAAAGTGTTTTAGGATAATTAGTAACTTACAATGTTTTTTTATTAAATTCACATTAAATACAAAGTCAGTCGTATTAAAAATATTTAATGGTATGACATTTATATCTGGTACTTAAGTAAAAAGACGGATTTTTATGCAAAGTTAATCGATTACACTTAGGCCGCTTTGCCCATCGCCAATTATAGATCAACTAACATAATCTATAAAGGTGCAAAATGCATTTACTTACACATATTTGAGAATCGAGATATTTCATGATATATTTTGGGAATATTTCGAATTAAAAAATGTTTTATAAAAGTTTCATCAAGTTAAAAAAAACAATAAACACCATTACAACATTTGTAATGGTTTTACTGGTTATAATGAGACTTGTATTGGTTTTAGTGGAAACTGTAATGGACCCTGTTGGTCTCCACTAGTAACTGGTCGCCTTCTATTGGTCGCTTGTTAAAACCAATAAATCCTAATGGAATATGTCCCAAAACACACTACAGAAAACCGTTTTTATAATGGTTAAAAGTTGATGGTTTGTAATGTTTGTAATGGTATTTGTAGTGGAAACCATTAAATATTTATGTGATGGTTTTATTGTTTTTTTTTATTGCTATAGATTACTTCTAGAGATTGCAGTGATACATGACATGGTGAAAAATTACTGAATGAATAATACTTAAAATAGGTTGTTTAATTTTAAAATTGTGCCCCCTAAAATCACAACTGCCCCTGTATGATTGAAAGTCATGAAAACACTATTGTAGAGTTTTTCTTTTGCTATTTGAGCAAATATTAATGTAACTATATATATATAGATATATACAGTGGGTACGGAAAGTATACAGACACCCTTAAATTTTTCACTCTTTTTTATATTGCAGCCATTTGCTAAAATCAATTAAGTAATTTTTTTTTCCTCATTAATGTACACACAGCACCCATATTGACAGAAAAACACAGATTGTTGACATTTTGCAGATTTATTAAAAAAGAAAAACTTAAATATCACATGGTCCTAAGTATTCAGACCCTTTGCTGTGCAATCATATATTTAACTCAGGTGCTGTCAATTTCTTCTAATCATCCTTGAGATGGTCCTACACCTTCATTTTAGTTCAGCTGTGTTTGATTATACTGATTGACTTGATTAGGAAAGCCACACACCTGTCTATATAAGACCTTACAGCTCACATGCATGTCAGAGCAAATGAGAATCATAAGGTCAAAGGAACTGCCCGAAGAGCTCAGAGACAGAATTGTGGCAAGGCACAGATCTGGCCAAGGTTACAAAAAAATTTCTGCTGCACTTAAGGTTCCCAAGAGCACAGTGGCCTCCATAATCCTTAAATGAAGACGTTTGGGATGACCAGAACCCTTTCTAGAGCTGGCCGTACGGCCAAACTGAGCTATCAGGGGAGAAGAGCCTTGGTGAGAGAGGAAAAGAAGAACCCAAAGATAACTGTGGCTGAGCTCCAGAGATGCAGTTGGGAGATGGGAGAAAGTTGTAGAAAGTCAACCAATCACTGCAGCCCTCCACCAGTCGGGGCTTTATGGCAGAGTGGCCCGCCAGAAGCCTCTCCTCAGTGCAAGACACATGAAAGCCCGCATGGAGTTTGCTAAAAAACCACTGAAGGACTCCCAAGATGGTGAGAAATAAGATTCTCTGGTCTGATGAGACCAAGATGGAACATTTTGGCCTTAATTCTAAGCGGTATGTGTGGAGCAAACCAGGCACTCATCACCTGGCCAATACAGTTCCAACAGGGAAGCATGGTGGTGGCAGCATCATGCTGTGGGGGTGTCTTTCAGCTGCAGGGACAGGACGACTGGTTGAAATCGAGGGAAAGATGAATGCGGCAAGTACAGGGGATATCCTGGACGCAAACCTTCTCCAGAGTGCTCAGGACCTAAGACTGGGCCGAAGGTTTACCTTCCAACAATACAATGACCCTAAGCACACAGCTAAATTAATGAAGGAGTGGCTTCACAACAACTATGTGATTGTTCTTGAATGGCCCAGCCAGAGCCCTGATTTAAACCCAATTGATCATCTCTGGAGAGACCTAAAAATTGCCGTCCACCAACGTTTACCATCCAACCTGACAGAACTGGAGAGGATCTGCAAGGAGGAATGGCAGAGGATCCCCAATCCAGGTGTGAAAAACTTGTTGCATCTTTCCCAAAAAGACTCATGGCTGTATTAGATCAAAAGGGTGCTTCTACTAAATACTGAGCCAAAGGGTCTGAATACTTAGGACCATGTAATATTTAAGTTTTTCTTTTTTAATAAACCTGCAAAAATGTCAACAATGCTGTGTTTTTCTGTCAATAGGGGGTGCTGTGTGTAAATTAATGAGGAAAAAAATAACTTAAATGATTTAGCAAATGGCTGCAATATAACAAAGAGTGGAAAAAATGTAAGGGGTTCTGAATACTTTCCGTACCCACTGTATATATCTGTGGTACTCTACCATTCACTGCGCTCGGATTTTACCCAACTATGACAACTTCCGCTGTTGAGAAACCTGGAAATGTGAGAAAGGTCCATAGCCATTTTTGAAAGGGAGGCGCTGAGGTGTTCTTGGGGGGCGTTTGATTTAAAGCGAGTTTACACCAAAGATGTATGAGCTGAAATTACAAAAGAAAATGTTCTGCAGTGTCCTAATGCCTTCTCTACACTGCATCCTCAAAGCAAACTTTCCATATCGATTTTTCTAGTAGATTGTCGGTAGCCAAGCGCGTGGAGTGCGCCACCCCCCTGAAATAGACAAAACGCATCTGTTTACTGTTAGTCGCTTTCAGTTGATAATCAGGGTCGCATTAACCATTGGGCAAGGGGCCCGGACAAGGAGGGGGCCCGTGATTGGCTGTGGGGTATTTTGACTGGTCATCGGTAGCGCCGATTGCTAAAGCCCCGCCCCTCACATATTAGCGCTATTATTTAGTGGAGTTTTCCGTAAATTCCATGCATTAACATTAGAGATTAAAATGTCACATTTGAATTTTGTTTACCAATCAAATGCATTTATTATATATTTTACTTTTGAAGGAACTGTGCACGTAGCGTATCTATCAGGTGATCGCTGCGCCTGATGTCCACATTCACCTCCACTCTTGACTTCGTTCTGGCATAATCTGGAAATGCTCATGCAAAGAGCAATCTTCGATAAGTAAAAATGTAAACTATTCTAAAAGAAAGTGAGGGAGGGGCTATTCTAAAAAAAAAAATGAGGAGAGGGGAAAACATGAGTTGGGTAATGTTAGTCAGTAAAATAGCTATCAGCTATTTATAAAGGCTGATGAGGGGAAGTTTGAAACAGGAAGGGACCGGACACATGGAGCAGATAAAAACACAGTGTCATCGTCCCCACAGATTTTAGGTTAGTTTGACAAGTTAACAAGTTAACAACTTGATGGATGTATATTGCTTTTGTGTTTGAACAAAGTATATTCGCTTATGGTTTGAGAGATAAACCGGTAGAAATATATTAATCGTTTTGCGCGGCATGATGTTAGGTTAAGCTTTTCATTTAAACTAATTTTAAGCATTGTGGTTTAAAAACAAATTTAACTTTTCAGGGACGTTAAGCAGTGGGGCAGAATTCATTTTGGCAAATGCGCGTGTTGCGGTTTTAGCATCTGCTCGCGCCAGTCCAAACTTGAGTTATTTTTCGCGCCTTGTGCTTAAACGTTCAAATGCACACAGTTATGTCTCCTTGTCAACACAGTCATTTGTGTCTTAAATGAACGTTAATAGTTCAATATAAAGCATGTGTAGTAGTAGACTATATGAGATCCTAATATGACGAGATTTTAAAGGGATAGTTCACTAAAAATGAAAATACTGTCATCATTTAACTCACCCTCAAGTTGTTCTAAACCTGTATGAATTTCTTTGTTCTCCTCAACATAAAAGAAGATATTTTGAATGTTCGTAACTAGAACGTTTCTGGTCCCCATTGACTCCAGTATTTTGTTTTTCATACTTGGGGACCCAGCAACGGTTGGGTTACCAGTATTGTTCCAAATATATGAAGAGTTTATTTGCAAAGACAGATAACTCAGTTTATTAAAATTTTCAAAAACCATGTTTTTTATTATGTTATCGTGTTTGTATTGTCTTTTGTGTTAGTTAGCTGTATTTTTTGTTATTTTGTAACTTAATCAAAATAACCCAACAGCAGTTTGATCGAGAATAATTGGAATGCACAATGAAAAAACATCATTTTTGAAAATTGTTAAAAATGGAGTTATCTGTGTTTGCAAATGAACTCTTCATATACTTCTACATTCAACAGCAGAAGGAAACTCATACAGGTTTAGAACAAACCTGTATGAAAATACATGACTGAAATTAGATGTGGTGTCCTAACGCAAGATTTCATCTGACAGTATGCACAGAGTGTTATTTTGATTAGATTTAAATTTCTAGAGAATGTCTAGCATTCATGTAACAATTATGCATTTCTATAAGACTATTCTGACCAAATGAATAGTGAGAGAACAAGCAGAACAAAGGTGTCTTTAGACATGTTTGAAACATTTTTAAAGCTGAAAAACACCAAAAAGCAACTGCTATGGGAAAGCACACTGAGACAGATCATGAACATGTAGGTTTAACTGAAGATACACAGCAGTTAAGCAGAGATAAGATGTACATTTAACCATGAAGTAATAAACTTAGATAACAATCTTTCTGATTACAGATAAACCATGAACAGAACAATATGATACCAGAGAAACAATGATGACTGTGAAGATAAATGAGGACAGTAAGTCCATGCAAAGAGTCAATGTGTCATAAGGATGAGTATTGACAATACCAGACACTCTATGAGTGTGTGACCAGGGTTTATATAATCCTTGATGAGCTTGATACATAAATATGTGTGGTTGATTAATCCACCGGGAAGCAGAGTGATGAGGATAAGTGTGACCAGAGTGAAGACAGTGACTGTGTTTGAAATCACCCCCATATATAAAAACAAAATGAGTGAATTCGGATACTGACTGTGCCAGAAGGGCTGCCTCTTTTGCATAGTTTCTGCTTGCTGTTTAATAATAATTTGAAACATAGCAAACTGGTATCTCAAGTAGTAATGAACGACTGCACATCTAAATACCCCTCTGTCAAGCTCCTGAAGTTTGCAGACGACACCACACTCATCGGCCTCATTCAGGACGGTGACGAGTCTGCTTACAGACAGGAGGTCGAGCAGCTGGCTGCCTGGTGCAGTCTCAACTTGGAGCTCAACATGCTCAAAACTGTGGAGATGGAGATGATCGTGGACTTCAGGAGAAACCTCCCTGCTCTCCCCCCACTCACCATCATGGACAGCACTGTGACTGCAGTGGAGTCATTCAGGTTCCTGGGCACCACAATCTCTCAGGACCTGAAGTGGGACACTCACATTGACTCCATTGTGAAAAAGGCCCAGCAGAGGTTGTACTTCCTTCGCCAGCTGAGGAAGTTCAACCTGCCACAGGAGCTGCTGAAACAGTTCTACTCTGCCATCATTGAATCCATCCTCAGCACTTCAATAACTGTGGTTCAGCTCAGCTACCAAATCTGACCTCAGAAGACTACAGAGGGTAGTCGGGACTGCTGAGCGAATCACTGGCACAACCCTCCCCACTCTCCAAGAACTGTACTCATCCAGAGTGAGCAAAAGGGCTGGCAGAATCACTCTGGACCCCTCACATCCAGCACACTACCTCTTTGAACTGTTGGCATCTGGTCGACGCTACAGAGCTCTGAGCACCAGAACGGCCAGATACAGGAACAGTTTCTTCCCTCAGGCCATCCATCTCATGAACACTTAACAATAACTGTGGGACACACACTATTTATACACTCATACACTTATTTATCTAACACTCATACTCAGCCTACACCTCAAATTTGCACATAATATACAGTACCTGTACATACAAAACTGTCTATTGTAATATACCTGCTCATACAATTGTCAATTTATATATTTATTCCTTATTTATTTGTTCTATTTTTTATTTTTTATTATCTGTGGTTTTTGTTCTGTCACTGTCATTCTGTACACTGTGGAAGCTTCTGTCACGAAAACATATTCCTCGTATGTGTAAACATACCTGGCAATAAAGCTCATTCTGATCTGATTCTGACAGGGCGATGAGACGTGAGACATGTGTATCCATCTGCAGGCTTTATTTAAGAGACGTGGTAAACAGGCAGGGTCAAACAATGGCAAACAGGTATATAGTGGGCAAAACACAAGAATAGTCCCAGGGATAGCGTAGGTCACCGATCGGTAGACAGAATCACAGGGGCGAGACGAGATGGAAAAATGCAGGAAAACAGGCAAAGATCAGAAACAAAGATCAGTTGATGCAAAACAAGGAAAACACGGAGACTCGGAAAGGGGCACAGGCTAAACAAATTACTCAGCAGAGAATGGTGGTTAGAGTGGGTGTTATATAGTGTGTGAGGTGATTAGAAACAGCTGTGTGTAATGAGTGCAATCAGGGCAGTGTGCAAACCGTGCAATGAATGATGGGATATGTAGTCCGGGGTGCTATGCAAAAGTTTGTGTAGTGCGAGAGTCAATGTAATGGAAAGGGTGACCTCTGGTGGTGAATAAACGGAAGTCCATGGACCGAATTCGTGACACTGATTCTGATTCATTCTGATTCTGAAAAGATTTATCTTGAACTCTGTCATGGAAAAAGCAGGGTGTGATACCTCGAGCACTAATCGAGACTTGACTGGGACTCGAGTCCCAAATTTGATGACTTGCGACTCGATATAATTAAAGAAGACTTGAGACTCGACTTAAACTTTGACAGCAATGAATCGAGACTTGACTTGGACTTGAGCCCTGTGACTCGGAAAGACTTTATGATCAGATCAAAGTCGTTATAGACGCGTCCCTGCAGCGTTGCTTTTGACTGGCAATAAGCCAGAGACTACGTTCAGGGAGCGCTGGATAGGCTAGTATAAATTACTGGAGTAATAGCATAATTTACGACAAAAGAACAGAGATAAAAATTAATTACATGATTCGTCTAGTAGCGATCTCCGCTCGTGAAAAGCGCTGCTCTGTCCGTTTGATTGCCGCCCAGCAGACACACGGAGCAGGCATGAGAAACTTCACTGGTGCTCGCCTCATCATCACTGTGAACGGGTTTTTTTTTTTTCTTTTTTTTTATCTTTTTTTTTTTTTTTTTTTTTTTTTTTTTTTTTTTTTTTTTTTTTTTTTTTTTCCTGTTAAATATGCTCATTCTTTTGTTTGTCCGAAACCGAGGTGCACCATGAGTGAAGGATCCGCATCCCGCCACGACCCTCGCACTCTGCCAACTCGATGTGCTTTCATTTTCATTTTTATTTGTAATAAACACCTCTCTGAGACCTGTTTTTGTCAGATCTCCACTGTTTTTGTTCGATCAGTTATATTTTAATTGCATGTGCATTTTTTTTATTTATTTAAACCTCCATTAACCCTTAAATGCATGAATGTTTCGCCAATCACTATATTCGGGTCTGCGACCCGGACCTATATATACAGCACGGATAGATCTCTAACTGCTGCAATAGCAAAAAAAAACTCTCTTGATATTTTAAGAACAATTACAGAAGAATAAAATGAAGCATATTTCGTTACCTTTTGAAACTTAAAAGGGTTCAATTTGAGCAGATGATTTTACCATCGCTGTCATCGTCAGAGAGCACTTCCACAGTACATTCAGCATCTGCCTCATATTCACGATCTCAACCATATTCTCAAAACATTGAAAAATACTCATTTTCAATGACTTCATATTCAATATTTTGATCACTGGCAGCTTATTCACCACATCCAGCATCAAATGACAGTGACATTTATATTTCATTGCGTATAATAATTGCTCTGCAGTAAAGCCATTCAAACCACTTCAATTTTTGCTGATGATACTTTTGTTTTATGCCTGCAGTAATTATGAGTGAAACGTCACGTCATTATTGTGTAACAAACAGTGCCACCTTGAGGAAAAAAGATGCATTGCACATATTGAGTCATCAGATATGTAAATATAGTTGCGCAGGAAAAAATACTTACACATTTACATACCTCGGGTCTCTAGCGACCCTATACACTTTTAACAAAAAATTAATCAGAAAACTGACATTCTTTATATTTCACCATTTTTTTTTTTTTTTTTTTTTTTTTTTTTTTTTTGTTTTTAAGGTTTATAATAATAGATGAGGAATAATAAGGAAAGGTGATTGATTCAACTTTAAAAAATTAAGGAGGGAGAGGGCAGAGAATGATGTCCCGGTTCGCTAAAGACCCGAGGTATGCATTTAAGGGTTAAGTTTAAAGTTAATCCATAATTGAGATTTAAATCTGAGTTTAAAGTTATGGTGCAACAGCATTAAATGTAATCTTAAATATAACTTAAATCCGATCAAAATGATGAGTTAAAAATGTAAACCTGCTTATTTTTAAAGGTTTGAAGTTTGGTGCAACATAATTATTAGATAAACCTTGATTTAATCTAGATTTAAAATTAATCATTGCAAACAATGCAGCTACAATTTGATGAAAAATGCACATTAGTCCTAATGTCTGAAGTGAGCAAGCAGCAATAGGCCTAATGATAATCTAAAATATAATTTGAAGTGTTACTTTCACAAAAGAGGATTAGATATATCTATATATTATATATATATATATATAATATATATATATATAGAGCATATATTTATATATATAGATATGTATATATATCTATATATTATATATAATATATATATTATAAAAAGATAAAATACAGGCTACTAAATTTTTCTCTTGCAGGCACTCATGTCACTTCCATTTCTTTCAGGATAAATAAATGAATTCATGTGTTGTAAATCAGTCTGTAGGCAATAGCGCACACAGCCCCTAAATTTAGCGATCAACTATGCATATTATAAACTAACATTTAACATACAACATTTTTTTTCTATTAAATGATTTTGTCTTTTGGCGACTCTTACGACTCGGCTCGGCACGGCTCAGTACAGCACGGCTCGGTTTGCGTTTCCACTGCCGTTTAGTATCGCTTTAGAGTGGGCGGGATTATTCACATGTCATTATAGTTGCACCGCCTCTACTGCCGCGACTCCTTAAAAAAATTTTTCATTCTGCATCGCCCCATCAAGCTCTCGCTGGATCCGCTCCTCTGCTATCAACGAGAGGAACGTCTGTACTTCCTCAACAGGGGGAACAGCCACTTTTTGGTTGTTAAAAAAAGGTGCGCTCATTCAAAACAGTTGCGTTCATTCAAAATCCTTGCTGGCTGTGCTGATTTAAATCTAGCGGTTCTCTTGTGTTTGTTTCGCAAGTTCAGTGACGCAGGTAGTGAAGATTTTCTCCGGCCAATACGTGATCAGCAGAGTTTACACGTCACGTTTTGGTAACGGTATGGTTCGCTTGGAACCCCAACCGAGGTGGTACTAAAAAAAGTACCAAGTACCAGGTACTGTACCCAGTGGAAAACCCCCCAAAAGTGAACCGTGCCGTACCATGCAGTGGAAAAGCGCCAAAGTTACTCTTATAAAGGATGGTAGCACAGCATTTTGAATGATGTCTTCATGAGTTTGTCTGCATCCGTATTGCATGTTTCCTCTCACTTGCAAAGTATGCTTGCAGTAATTTCTTCGAGTTCTTTCAAAGCAGTTCTTTCTGCGTTTCCGCTCACATATTTTTAAATCTTTTTCATTGAGGTTCCAAATAATGTGTCATTGGCTTAGATATAACACCTAGAAGCATATAGCTATTCTTATGCACACACAGAGGCGGACAAAGTACTCAACTCTATTACTTGAGTGAAAGTACAGATACTGCTGGTCAAATATTACTCCATTACAAGTAAAGTTGTAAAGACAGATTTTTACTTAAGTAAAAGTACAGAAGTACTTGCTTTTAGAAGTACTTAAGTACAAAAGTCAATTCCTTTTTTATGCAAGCACGTTTTAGTGTTGTACGTACTTACTTGCAAACTTCTGATGCAACTTAGAATACATTACACCTACTAGCTTGTAGTATCTTTGGAATAAAGAGCTTTTAGAATGTTAAAAACCTATGGGGGGAAAAATTAACACCCCTACCCACCCCCACAAAAGCAGGATTGTAGTGATCTCACACAGCTCTGACAGTGTGTGTGCACACATCTATGTGTAACCATTTGTTCACAGTTGAACAGAGTGGACAGTGAAATCCTTTAAATACAGAGTGATAAGGAAGAAAAAAAAAACAAACCTGCTTTAAAACCCAGCAACACAACTGTAGCTGTACAACTTTACAACAGCAACACTGCTTTAACAAAAAAGCAAAACAGCAAGACCTATTTGACATCAAAAAAAAAATTTTTAAATGCTGTCTAATCGCTCTCGTGGTACTTTGATGTCACACACAGAACAGTCTATGCAGTGCTGCTTCAAGTCCAACACCTATTGTGTTTTATTAGGAGACGCACAACAGTTCTTCTGTGGCTTTATACGTAATATTTTCACGTACACAATTTAGCAAAACCAGACAAAGGGTATACTACAATATTAACTTCTTATTATTGAATTGTTGTAATTATCACATTTGGAACTGGTCAGTGCTAAAAAAAATGCTGGGAAATCACTTCATGTAGCCCTACAAGAGTGATTACTGATAAACTCTCTGAAAAAAAGTCACATTTTAGAGAAGAAAAAAATCACCCACTGACTTTCAAAGCTGCTACATAGTAACGACTTTCTACTTCGAGGACCTTGATAGAAATGTAGTGGAGTGAAAAGTATTTTGTTTTATTGTGTTATTACTGTGTTAATCCTGTGTTATGCCTGTGTTTATTACTGTTATTGCTGTGTTATTACTGTGTTATTAATGTGTTATTAATGTGTTATTACTGTGTTATTACTGTGTTATTCTTGTGTTATTTCTTTTATTACTGTGTTATTAATGTGTTATTCCTGTGTAATTTCTGTGTTATTACTGTGTTATTCCTGTGTTATTTCTGTTATTACTGTGTTATTAATGTGTTATTACTGTGTTATTCCTGTGTTATTACTGAATTATTCCTGTGTTATTACTGTGTATTCCTGTGTTATTTCTGTCATTACTGTGTTATTCCTGTTATTTCTGCTATTACTGAGTTATTCCTGTGTTATTACATCACCGGGCCCACTCATCGTTTTAAACATACGCTACATTTAATTATATCGCATGGAATTGATATAGATATCGTACCTCAAAGCGAGGATGTTACTGACCATTTCCTTGTATCGTGCCTGCTGCGTATTACTGATATTAACTATATAGCTCCGCGTTATCGTCCGGGCAGAACTATTTTCCAGCCACCAAAGACAGATTCACAAATAACCTGCCTGATTTATCTCAGCTGCTCTGTGTACCCTTAAGTACACATGAACTAGACGAAATGACGAGCAACATGGGCACTTTCTTCTCTAATACATTAGAAGCTGTTCCCCCCATCAAATTGAAAAAGGTTAGAGACAAACGTACTGCGCCATGGGACAACAGTAAATACCCATTCTCTCAAGAAAAAAACTCGTAGTCTTGAGCCAAATGGAGAAAAAACTAAACTTGGAAATTTTTAGAATTGCGTGGAAAAACAGTATGTCCAGCTATATACAGGCTCTAAAAGCTGCCAGGGCCAAGCATATCCATAAACTCATAGATTAAGCCATCTCCTTAACCTGGTTTACACATAACACACTAACACATTTCTAATATTCAGATCTGTTAAAGGATTTTTAGGCTGCATGAATTAGGTCAACCGGAACAGGGAACACTTCCAATAACATACGATGTACTTGCTACATCATTAGAAGAAAAGGCATCTATGCTAATATTAGTCTGTTTAATTCTTATTCCAAGGTCACTGTAGCCACCAGATCAAGTCTGTATCCAGATCAGATGGTCACTGCAGTCACCCGGATCCAGTAAGTATTCAGACCAGATGGTGGATCAGCAACTAGAAAGGACCTCCACGTCCGGGAAAGGGGACCCAAGGCGGTGAGACCAGGACAACTAGATGAGCCACAGAGACAGATCCCCAGTGAAGACCTTTTCTCCTAGACGGCCACCGGGACAATACCACAGGAGCCAGTTGAGTCCTCTGTACAATGTGACTTTGCTGCAGCTTGGAATTGAAATGCTGGTTTCGTCTGGCCAGAGGAGAGCTGGCCCCCAACTGAGCCTGGTTTCTCCTAAGGCTTTTTTTTCTGTCACCGATGGAGTTTTGGTTTCCTTGCCGCTGTCGCCTCTGGCTTGCTTCACTTCATTTCCAGCGTTATCGTTGACATGATTGCAATGATTCCAAAGATACTCTTTAACACTGAACTGAGCTGGATGATGACATAACTGAATTGAATGATGAACTGGCTTTAACTGAAAAATTAGTGTTTACTATTATCATTTTGCATTATTGACACACTATTTTCTTACTTAATGCTGTTCAGTTGCTTTGACACAATATGTATTGTTAAAAGCGCTATCTAAATAAAGGTGACTTGACTTGACTTGCCTTATTACCTGTGTTATTACTGTGTGATTACTGCGTTATTACTGTGTTATTACGGTGTTATTAATGTGTTATTCCTGTGTTATTACTGCATTATTACTGAATTGTTCCTGTATTACTGTGTTATTCCTGTTATTTCTGCAATTAATGCGTTATTCCTGAGAATTTCTGTTATTAATGTGTTATTACTTAATTATTCCTGTGTTATTACTGTGTATTTCTGTTATAACGTGTTATTCCTGTGTTATTCCTGAGTTATTCCTGTGTTATAACTGTATTATTAATGTGTTATTAATGTGTTATTAATGTGTTATTCCTGTGTTAGTAACGGAGTTATTACTGAGTTATTAATGTGTTATTACTTTGTTATTACTGTTTTATTACTGTTTTATTAATGTGTTATTCCTGTGTTATTCCTGCGTTATTACTTTTATTTCTGTTATTACTGTGTCATTAATGTGTTATTACTGTGTTATTAATGTATTATTCCCGAGTTATTACTGTGTTATTAATGTGTTATTCCTGTTTTATTACTGTGTTATTCCTGTTATTTCTGCAATTAATGCGTTATTCCTGAGAATTTCTGTTATTAATGTGTTATTACTTAATTATTCCTGTGTTATTACTGTGTAATTTCTGTTATTACTATGTTATTACTGTGGTTTCCGGAGTTATGACTGCGTATTAATGTGTTATTACTGGGTTATTACTGTGTTATTCCTGTGTTATTACTGAATAATTCCTGAGTTATTGCTGCGTTGTTGCTGTTTTATTACTGTGTTATTACTGTGTTATTACTTTTATTCCGGTGTTATTACTGTGTTATTACTGTTATATCTGTTATTACTGTGTTATTACTGTGTTATTCCTGTGTTATTACTGGTATTACTGAGTTATTCCTTTGTTATTACTGAGTTATTACTGTGTTATTACTGTGTATTTCCTGTGTTATTTCTGCTATTACTAATTTATTCATGTGTTATTTCTGTGTTATTTCTGAATTGTTCCTGTTACTAATGTGTTATTCCTGTGTTAATACTGAACTATTTCTGTGTTATTGTGATTTCTGCTATTACAAATTTATTCATGCGGTATGGATTCCTGTGTTATTACTTTTATTACTGTGTTATTCCTGTATTATTCCGGTGTTATTCATGTGTTATAACTGTGTGTTCTGTGTGATAATGTGTTATTCCAGTGTTAGACTGTTGTATTCTGTTATTACTGTTGTTATTGCTGTTATTACTGAGTTTTACTGTGGTTAAGCATGTATTATTCTGTGTATAATGCGGTTAATACTGATACTGTGTATTGCTGTTATTACTGTTGTTATACTGTGTTAGTCTTGTGGTATTACGAGTATCCTGTGTTTATGCCGGGTTATCTGGGTTATTACGGTTTGACTGGGTTATTCCTGTGTTAGAACTGTGTTTTTCGGTGTTAATACTCGTTATTACTGTTATACGTGTTGTAATCCAGTATTACGATTGTTTCCTGTGGTATTACGGTGTAGTATTTCGGTGTTATTTCTGTTTATTTACTGTGTTAATCCTGTTATTTACTGGTATTACTGAGTTATTCTGTGTATTGCTGTGTTATTACGAGTTATTTGTGTTATTGCTGCGTTATACTGGATTACGCGTTATCCTTTGTTATTACGTGTGTTATGCCTGCTGTTTATTAAGGTTATGCCGGTGTATAACTGTGTTATTTCTGTGTTATTACTGAGTTATTACTGTGTTATGAGTATCCTTGTATTAATGTGTTATCCTGTGATTTCAGTTATTATGATTATTCTGTGTTCTTACGAATTATTCCTGTATACTGATTATTCTGTGTTATTACTGTGTTATCCGTGTTATGCCTGTGTTATCCTGTGTTTAGAAACTGGTTATTATGGGTTAACCACTGTGTTATAACTGTGTTATTACTGTGTTTATTACTGTGTTATTACTGAATTATTACTGAGTTATTCCTGTGTTAATCCTGTATTATTCCTGTGTTATTACTGAGTTATTCCTGTGTTATAACCGTGTTATTTCTGTGTTATTAATGCGTTATACTGTGTTATTACTGTTTTATTGCTGTGTTATTACTGTGTTATATCTGCATTATTACTGTGTTATTACTGTGTTATAACTGTTATTGTTGTGTTATTAATTAATTTTCCAGGTTGTATTACTGAGTATGCCTGTGTTTATTACTGTGTTATTACTGGGTTATTACTCTTTAATTCCTGTGTTATTCCTGAGTAATGTGTTATTTCCATGTTATTACTGTGTTATTAATGTGTTATTACTGTGTTTTTCCTGAGTAATACCTGTTATTTCCATGTTATTACTGTGTCATTACTGTGGTATTACTGTGGTACTACTGTGCTATTTCTGTTATTACTGTGTTATTTCTGTTATAACTTTGTTATTTCTTTTTTATTCCTGTGTTATTACTGTGTTAATAATGTGTTAATTCTGTGTTATTACTTTGTTATTCCTGTTATTCCTGTGTTATTTCTGTGTTATTACTGTATTAATCCTGTGTTAATCCTTTGTTATTACTGTGTTATTCCTGTTATTACTGAGTTATTACTGTGTTATTCCTGTGTTATGCCTGTGTTATTACTGTGTTATTCCTGTGTTTATTAATGTGTTATTACTGTGTTATAACTGTGTTATTCCTGTGTTTATTACTGTGTTATTACTGAGTTATTCCTGTGTTATAACCGTGTTATTTCTGTGTTATTACTGCGTTATTACTGAATTATTCCTGTGTTATAACTGTGTATTTCTGTTATTACTGTGTTA
The DNA here is from genome assembly GCA_018155175.1 of Sinocyclocheilus anophthalmus. Classification (NCBI taxonomy): domain Eukaryota; kingdom Metazoa; phylum Chordata; class Actinopteri; order Cypriniformes; family Cyprinidae; genus Sinocyclocheilus; species Sinocyclocheilus anophthalmus. The sequence goes on along the minus strand of JADLZN010003951.1, from coordinate 200,064 downwards.
TTACTGTGTTATTACTGAGTTATTCCTGTGTTATAACTGTTATTTCTGTTTTATTACTGTGTTTTTCCTGAGTAATACCTGTTATTTCCATGTTATTACTATGTTATTACTGTGGTATTACTGTGTTAATCCTGTATTATTCCCCTGCTAATAATGCGTTATTACTGTTTTATTAATGTGTTATTACTGTGTTAATAATGTGTTAATTCTGTGTTAGGTTCTGTGTCAATGAGTGATGCCTTGTTATTGCTGTGTTATTAATTGTTAATTCTATGTATTCTGTGTATTGGTATTCCTGTGTTATTTCGGTGTCACTAGGTATGACGTGTTACTCCTGTATTTATCCGTTGATAATGCATATTCTGTGTTATTACTGTGTGATTTCTGTGTTATTTCTGTTATTCCTGTTATTATTTTGTTATTCCTGTGTTATTTCTGTGTTGTTACTGTTAATTCTGTGTTATTCCTGTGTCATTACTGCATTATTCCTGTGTTACTACTGAGTTAATCCTGTGTTATGCCTGTGTTATTACTGTGCTATTCCTGAATTATTCCTGTGTATTTCCTGTGTTATTCCTGTTAATACTGTGTTATTACTGTGTTATTCCTGAGTAATTTCTGTTATTACTGGTTATTCCTGTGTTATTGTGTTATTACTGTGTTATTAATGTGTTGTTCCTGTGTTATTTCTGTGTTAATGTGTTATTTCTGTGTTATTAATGTGTTATTACTGTCTTATTTCTGTGTCGTTAATGTGTTATTCCTGTGTTATCACTGTGTTATTAATGTGCTATTAATGTGTTATTACTGTGTTATTAATGTGTTATTAACTTAAGCTCTGGCGTTTTTGGTATTTTCGCCTAAAATTTTCATACTCAAATTCAAATGTTTGCCCTTCACACATACAATGGAGGAAATTAAAAGAAAATGGTGTCATTATATAAAAAACCCTTTGAACTACAAAATATGAGTGTAATTCTTTATAAATAACATTATATACTTTTCAAATATTACTATAAACACAAAAAAACATAGGCGATTTTTGAGTTTTAAATCAATATATTTTTTTGAAATTCTGTAATTCAGGTTATGTTAGGCTCAACTCTCTGCAATTTACTTTGTTTGATGCCACTATATGCCAAAAAGTACCAGAAAAAAGAATCTTTCAAATAACAGCTTCTAAACAGGAGTTAGAACATTATTTGTGAAGCGATTGAAAATGTCCAATTCTGCATCGAAATGTGTCATGGTGAGTTTCCCTTGCAAAAACAGGCTTTATAAAACACATTAACCCCACAATCCTATTGTACTCTGTGCCATAAGCACTTTAATTGATTATTTATTGAATTATGTTTCATTTTTATGTTTTTCTAAGTAGTAATATACAAAATGGCACAAGCGAATTGGACCAAACTTGTCATATTGTGATTTCTACACTCAGTTTAATTCTTTCAGGATGCTCAAGACTGTCTACATTATAATATATATATGGTCTATAACAACCTAAAATAGAATCCATATCCTCCAGCTTTATATCATTCCATTTATATGCATTCTGTATTGGGATAGTGATCACAGCATCTCTCACCTCAGCATCAGTTGAGCACCACATCTCTGTCTCATCCTGCATCCAGCTTTGCTTGCCTCCGTGATCCAGAGCTGAGCTAATTCGCTAGCATGCAGCTACATTCTACATTCACAGTGTCAAACAAACATATGTTAGCTCATCTACACCGCACTGTAATAATCCATCTATATTTACTGTATACTTACTGAAATGCATAATGTACTGTACTTTTCTGTCAGCAAACAGTGTATCAGCGTGCTAGTATAGCTAACACGTTTCATAACAAAGGAAACACACTCAAACTCACGGAGAATCACTCCTGAAGTCTCCCCAGACGCGCGCTCAGTCCTCTCCACGGCGCGCTGACCGTTCTTCATCATATATAACTTGTAATATGATAATCATAGACTAATATGATCCGAGTCGCGTTCGCTACAACTCTTCCGTGCGGAGAAAAGCCTTCAATTCTCGCGTTACGAACTACAACGGCCAGAGAGCACTGGCTGACCGACCGGATGGCGACTCCCCTTTCTCTGCCCACTGTGCTGACGCGGCGGTGTCAGAGTTCACAGAGTCTGTAATGGCCGATCTGAGTGACGTGTAAACTGACCAATTGGAGCCCAGAACTGGCCGCAGATCTCTATAACATCAGAAGGGCTGAATGCGCGCTGGCATGAGATGGAGAGCCGTGATCTCCTGACGCGCTGGATTCCGTTACCTGGGCAGAACGCGAATATCTCACCGATGGAAGCACGCAGAAAGGTGAAAATTGTCTTGTTTGAAAGAAGAGATCCTAATCTAAAAGATAATATAGAGTTTATAGATATCTGTGGCTGTTTGCGGCTAACTGAAGCAGTGCTACGAGTAGAAATGTTACACAATAAAAAATTCCGTTTTTTTTTTTTTTTCATCGCAATTCAATTGAAGATAATTCGATCTATGATTGTCACACAATAAAATAATCTACATCGTGAAATTTCTGAGAATGAGAGCTTTCTTGTGATATATGACTTGACTTTATTGTAAAAAATATATCAAATACACATTCTTCGTAAAAAAAAGTTCGCAATGGCTAGGCGGAAAATCGTGTGTGGGACGAATACATTTCTAAGCTTAATTTTACTGCTTTATGAATATAAAAACCAAAAGGAATGGTATTCTTTGTAAAGAAGACACTCCAAGCTTTCAAATGAATCCATATATGGGCTGATACCATATAAGGAAGGCTATGTAAATGAAGCATACACATTTTTAACGTGACTTTGGACCCGTATCCGGGTCCGCAGAGTTTAACTTTAATGTGTTTTTCCCGAGTAATTTCAGTTATTGCGCTGTTATTCCTGCGTTAATCCTGTTATTACTGTGTGATTTCTGTGTTATTACTGCGTTTTTCCTGTTATTAATGTGTTATTCCTGTGTTATGACTGAATTCTTTCTGTGTTATCCTTTGTTATTTCTGTTGTCACTGTGTTATTACTCTGTTATTAATGTGTTATTACTGTGTTATTCCTGTGTTATTACTGAGTTATTCCTGTGTTATTTATGTTATTACTGTGTTATTCCTGTGTTATTTCTGTGTTATTACTGTGTTATTAATGTGTTATTACTGAGTTATTAATGTGTTATTAGTGTGTTATTAATGTGTTATTCCTGTGTTATTACTGCTTAAATTCTGTTTTCTTTGTTATTACTGTGTTATTACTGTGTTATTCTTGTGTTATTACTGTGTTGTTCCTGTGTTATTACTGTGTTATTAAAGTGTTATTCCTGACACATGCAAAGTATGTTGCAGCTGTTATTTCTATGAAATTATGTTGTCTTTGCTATTCTGTCACTAATAAAATAGTTTTGTTCACTGTTTATCCTATTTTGGCACAATCCCTAAACTGAACTTGAACTCACATGAAATTGAACTATGTTAAACATATTCTACCTGCCTTCCTGATATAAATTACTATGAATTTGATATGGTAATTAATACTGAGACACTAATTTGGGCAAAAAGCACTAATGACTTGTTTAAGACTTGAATCTTACAGCTGAGGACTTGCAACTCGACTTGGACTTGCCTGTCTTGACTCGGGACTTGTCTGTCTTGACTTGGGACTTGATTTGGGACTTGTCTGTCTTGACTCGGGACTTGACTCGAGACTTGAATGCAAAGACTCGAGACTTACTTGTGACTTGCAAAACAATGACTTGGTCCCACCTCTGGAAACAAGCATATATAAACCTTTGGTTTACCAATTATATTATACTGGTTGAGTGCCCTTGAGTGCTAGCGTTCTATGGGAAAACAAATGTAAAACAGCCTGGATGGATACAAAAATACTTTCAGTGAGAATGGCAGCTTATTCACATGACAAAGCAGTAGCTGAATTATCTCAAAGTTACTTCTCATAAAGTAGCCTTTTGTTTCTGATGTTTGTAGCTGAGTAACTCCATCCAGCATTGTTTGTTCTCTCTGTTCTTATTTTTTATGTTTTATGTTTGTTCTCTCTGGGGTTTTTTTACTGAATGTGAAACCGTTTCAGATGGTTCAGTGAGAGAGCGGTCAGTCAGCCGTAGCACATGGTATGCACAGTACACACAGCTGCAAGCACCACTGATCAGACGGGATCTCATATTCTTACCATTCAAAACTGTGGCTCCCTTCCTGGACCTTCGAGGACATCTTTACTTATCCGCAAGCTGTTAGGGTTAGGGGTAGGTGTAGGGGTGAGCTTTAGGAATAGGGATAAGGTCTCAATAAGATGGCTGTTACAATTACCGGCTGGAGTGTCCTTGATGGTCACCAGAGGACACTCCACCCCAGACGGTTGTCACACTCTCAAAGACTACATTCCCCATAATCCTTTGCCCGGACTCATCACTGATTGCATGCACCTGTATCTCGTTACCTCATCAGTCTCACCCCATAAAAGTTTGGTTTACTTACTCCTTCATTGCGAAGTCTCGTTTAGCGATTGCGGACATTTCTGAGCATTCTTCCCTGTTTTTCTGGCTTTGGTTTGTCCTGTTCTTAGCCTTGCCTTGTCTTTGTTTTTCCCTGCCTGTGTTTTTTGACTCTGGACTGTTTACTGGTTTTTTATGATTGTTTGCCCCCTGCCCTGGCCTTTGCCTGTTTATCTCTGTGTGTCTTTACTATTGTTGTTATGCTGTTGTTGACCACGCCTGTTCGACCGCGCTCCAAAATAAATCCTTGCATTTGAATCCAACTCAGTTTACATGAGTCATCCCGTTACAGCGGCATCCATTTATGGTTTTAATAAATATAATCATATACACTGATTATGTCGTTATTACTGTATTCTGTTTTATAATGGAATAATATGCACTGAAGTGCAAATAGTATCTGCCACCGTATGCAAATACACCTTGTGCAATGAGCCTCTGCCATAACATTTTCATATTTTTGTTCTAACATAATGGTGACTCAGTCTTATTTCCTCGTATGTAAAAGTATTTAATTTGCCTAAAAAAAAAAATTCAGATGCGGTGTAAACAGACTTTTCTTTTTTCTGAGTTATCTGGTATTCATATTTCCTGGTTGAAAGGGGTATCACAAGATAAAATGTCAGCTGAAAAAAAAAAGTATAGCCTGGTTGTAGCACAGGTGGAGTAAAACTAACCTTAGAAAAGAAGTTAAGATCATATTTAAAGTTAGACTATGTTAACTAACTAAACTAATGTGATTTTGGTTCCGGAACAGACTTTCTGACAGCCACCATGGCTTTACTTACCAATAGCAACTAATTTGTAGTTAGAAGAACCTCTCAATAACAATTCTGATTCTGGTTGGCTCGAAAGGGTGCGTTCAAACTGTTGCATCCGAAAGCTTAGGCAACTGATTTGCTCACTGCCTTATCATGCCTGCTCAAATCAACTGCTTAAGCTTTTTCTGGCAGCGTTTGTGCACGAAGGTACCTCACAAAACTATTTCGGACAGACTTCTAAGGCAGCATAATGGTTTAATGACCCACAACAAAATAGAGAGAGCTTTGGTGATAACTACAATATTAATTTCTTGCTGAAATGACATCAAAAGTGGGACAAGTTGGTCAAAAATCTACATTTATACACAACTGACCACCAACCGCAACTTTTAGACACCATTTTTATTTTTTAGTTCAACTGTCACAGAATCGAACATACAGGGTTATAGGATATCATATACGCTGCCTTCAAAAATCAATCCAATAAAGGCATCTCAGGAGACAGGAAGTGAAGCTAACAATGGATTTGGACATCTTCACTAGTAAAAAAAATTTAAATGTATTTGTGGTATACTTGAAATAAAAGTATTTCAAATACATCTTAGTATATTTATTTTTCACTAGGGTTGTTGCCTTCCTACTTCTGAAATTCATCCTCCGTAGGCAGCATTTTTCACGTAGCCTATTGAATGCACAGGTAGCTCCAGTCAGTTTAATCTGTTAATCTGTTAATCTGACTTGTACATATCATTTACACTTGTACATATCACCCAGAGTTCAAACAGCAACTTGTCAGTGCTGCTCCATGACTTGTTTAATAGTTTCACTACTGAATTGCAAAGTTATATTTCTCAGTAGCGATATTTCTCAAACCTAGCCATGGATAACATTACATTTTTGGTTGCTAACACGATTCTTCAATTTGTGTTATTTTTACATATTTTGTTGTTCTATCGTGTAGACTATTTATTTGGACTGGTAGTGTTGTTAACATATGTGTTATGTGAATGTGCTCTCTCACTTATTTTTCAGGTGTTGGTCATATGTCGGTCGCACATCTGCTAGAGGTCAGACTCTTTCCATTGAAAATGGCTGTGGAGTAAAAGCCATTGTTGAGCATGAGTTTTTCCATGCACTGGGATTTGGGCATGAGCAATCAAGATATGACAGAGATGATTATGTGACCATCAACTTCGAAAACATCATTACAGGTCATTTGATTTTTTGCCAGTCCTGATGCTGAACTGTCCATTTAACTAAAGTAAATAAGCCATTCCTTATAAACATTTACACTAATAAATGCACTAGTCTGTATTTTCAGGTCGTGAGCACAGTTTCAATAAATACAGTGAGAACTTGACCACCACCCAAGGCACCCCATATGACTACTACTCTGTGATGCATTATGGTAAAAATGCCTTCAGCAACGGTAATGGATCCACAATCATTACCAAGCGTCCTGAGTTCCAAGATGTGATTGGTCAACGCCTGGACTTGAGTGAATATGATGTGATTGAACTCAACAAACTCTATAAACGCAGTGAGTATTTCCCACAGTGTTCTTTTTTAGTTTTAATGTATGCTATGTGTAACATACTATAACAGTGTTTTGGTTGTTGAATATCTCAGTAGGACTTGTGTCTGTTGCAAGAAAGAATGATAACAATTGTAATGACTTGCCATGTAAAACATTTTTAAAAATTTTTAAAAATGTATGTCAGAGCCCAATCACCCTGTCAGTTTATTTTATGATAATGACCTATTGATTTTTAGGCTCTGATTTTGCCTCAAACATGCTTGTGTACATTACAGATTTGTCCATCTCTTTCCTTGATCACTGTAGTTTTGATGATGAATCTCTGTGTCAGATGAGTGTCTGTTCTGCTGGTGATTATGGCTGGCAGAGAATGAAGTCAGTGAGTGGCATCAATGTGACTGACCACACATACTTGGGCAAAGAACAAAATGGTGAGATCTGTTACAGTCTGTCTGAGAATGTGAAGTTTCTTTTTTGACAGCGTGTGCTTATTCACAGAAAGAAACTTTAGGATGGAAGATAAACAATTTTTAATGCCCAAAAAGTAATGCATCACTTCCAACCACAGTTGCAGTCACTATACCATCCAGTTTCGCACATCTATACACCTGTTTTAATGTCTTAAAAGTTTTAAAGGTGTGTCTTTCTTCATGCACTTCAGCACTGAGGGCAGAAATGAGGGTGATACAGCAATAATTGAGAGCAAGACGATGACCCCTAAAAGAGACTGCAAAGTCCAGTGCCTGCAGTTCTACTACTATCACAGTGGCCATGAGTCTGACCAGCTAAACATCTGGATCCGAGAATATCAGAAGCAGACAGCAGAGGAACTGTCAGACTTATGGATCAGATCACAGGCCAGTCTTTTTTTAAAGTCCTTTACATATTACAAAACATCTAAGCCTGTTTTTCAAGATGCTCCTTAAATATTTAATGTTACTGACAGTTTATTTTCTTGCAGAACCCCCTACCAATTACTGGAAGCTGCATCATGTGCCACTGAATGTAATTAAAACCTTCCAAGTTGTGTTTGAAGCCCGTAAAGGAGCTGGAAACTCCAGGGGAGGATTTTCACTGGATGATATCAATATTTCAGAGACTGAGTGTCCCCACACATGGCAGATAAGGGACTTTGAAAAGATTTTGAACAACAGTGTGTCTGCCACTTTGATGTTCAGTCCATTGTATTACTCCAGTGATGGTTATCGCTATCAGGCTGGTTTAAGTGTGTATCAGAATTAACTTTCAATATATGTTCGTCTGGTATCTGGTGTATATGATGACCAGCTGCAGTGGCCTTTTCCATGGAGACAAATAACCTTCCAGATGCTTGACCAGAATCCACACTTACAGAAGCGCATGTCTTCAGAGCGGAGCATCACCACTGACCCTGCTTGGGCTTCTTCTGGTGAGAATCTGATTATTTTTCTCTCACACTGTGTTACATGCAGCATTTTAGTTAACTGAAGATCATGATTATTATTATATGTAGATTTTAAGTGCCTAAAAGCCTTATTCTGTTGTAACAGATGGCAGAAACTGGGACAATCCTCGAAATACTGGAACTCGAGTCGTCATTGGCAATGAGGCCGTATATGTGGGTATTTTTCGGGGCTATCAAAATATGACATAATGAAAGAAGATCTCACTAAAAGAGAGTTTATCAAGGGTGGTGACATCATTTTTCTCTTCAGCATGCAAGGTAAGTAATTTCAGAGAACAATTTTATCTTAAATAAAACACTGTATTAAAAGTAAATTTGGTTTGAAAATGTAATTGAATTAGAATGATGACAATGTTTCAAATTTGAGACTTGCATCTTTCTGAGAACATTTAGAGAACTGTTGTTTACAAATTCAGAATACTTTTTCATAGATATCTCAGAGCTACTTCAGAAGAACTCTCTACCCTGCCCTAAAGTGACAGTGAAGAACTTCAACATTTCATTTGATGCAGTTGTCAAGCAGAGTCCATGTGCTACGAGGTGAATATTCTTTTATATACTGTTGCACTGTCTACACTCTTAAAGGGGTCATATGATGCGATTTCAAGTTTTTCTTTCTCTTTGGAGTGTTACAAGCTGTTCGTGAATAGATAAGATCCCTAAAGTAGCAAAGACTAAAGTCTCAAACCCAAAGAGATATTCTTTATAAAAGTTAAGACTCGTCCACACCCTCCTAAAACACCTCGTTTAAACACGCCCCCACATGTCTACGTCACGATGTGGGAAAATTTGCATAACACAGCCCAAATGTTCACACAAAGGCGTAACTTTATTGTTGCTCCCGCCGCTGCCATGTTGTGAAGACGCTGTGTGTTTCGTTGTGAAAGCAAAACTACTTTGTTTGGTCTTCCAAAAATGGACACGACTAGAAATCAGTGGTTAAGTTGTATTTACAACACTGTTCCAGAACAGTTCAACCCAAATATTCAGATGTGTCCAGCGCATTTTATGGAGGACTGTTCTGATCCTGGTAGAGTAGACTACAATGCCAGCTGTTGTGACTCTCAGACTGTAAGTACATTCATATTTAAAGAATTTGCCACTGATGATTCAAACGCGAGTTTTGAGCAGCGTAGAGTAGCATTTGTTGTTTGTCATTTCTCCGATCACAAATGCAGACATGGTTTATGTTTACGCGGCACAATGCAACGCAACGCATAAAATCGGATTATAAGTCATTATAATCCGTAATTATGTCCCCACTGGATGCAACAAATGCCTCGTTTATAATGGGTTTGAATGTTTTTGTTTCGTCGCTCCGGGACACGGCATCACAGTATGGTAAGGGGCGTAACATTTCCATCACACGCTTGAGGTATTCGACCAATCACAACGCACTGGATAGCTGGCCAGTCAGAGCACAACTCGCTTTTCAGACCGATGAGCTTTGTAAAAATCAACGCGTTTCAGAAAGGCAGGGCATAGAGGAGAAAACAATAATGTACAGTATGTGGAAAAAAAATTGTTTTTTGAACCTTAAACCACATAAACACTTCATTACACCAAATACACAAAATAAACAGCAACATCATATGACCCCTTTAAAAGAAAGGGTATTATTGGCATCAGTGGTTGCACAAAGAACCTTTACCATCCATGGTAATTTTTCATTCCACTGTAACGGTGGTTGTCTTGTCCCAAAATATAACAAAAGTTTAAACACCCAAAATGTATTTTCTGAAGCGAGTATCGAACCCGGGTCACCCGCGTGATGGCGCAGTGTCCTAACCGCCAGACCACGTCATGTTGTTAACGAGTTCAGCGCTCAGACTTTACTCGTCTCTCAGACCGAAAGCCTCAGGAAAAAAAAAACGTTATTGTTGTTCGGGCGCCAGACAAGTATATAAACTTGCCACAATTTTATATTACATTTCATTCATCCCGGATAGCAAAACAGACAAACAAAACCATCCGCTACATACAAAATAAAAAAAAATAAAGACAGAACAAAGGCAACACTACAGGAATAGTTGTATGCAACTTTCTTCGTTTTTAATGAGATAATGTTAATATAATATAAACAAGACTTTAGATCTCTAAACACCACAATTCCACTTCAAGGGAGAGGGAAAAAAACAAAAATTAATAATAAAAAATAACAAAAATAAATCAAAACAGAAATAAAACAAAACAGCACTTTTTAAATATGCAGAAATGAGTGCAATGAGTGTATGCGTGACTGTGATTAGAGCGAAGCACTGACCAAGCTGGCAGCACGGGTGGCTAAGAGTGACTCGGGAACATCGGCGGCGTCAGCCGGTCTTACGCCTTCCTTTTTGACAGTTCCAAACATTTTTAGGAGTAGGGTGCGAAACTTCAGTTCAATCCCAGAATTGACAAAGAGGCATCCGCCAGCCAAGAGAAATGCCCGTTAACCACAGGCTAAACCGGTAGCACCACCTCTTCTCCACCATCCTCGGAAATGCACAAAAATCCACCCCCAAGGACTGCCTCCACAGGGAACTTTACACAGATCCTGGTCCGTCCAAAACCTCGCCCTATATACATATACTCCTCCTCTTAATTGGTCCTCGCCTCCAATCATATTTTAGTTGGAGGGCGGTGACAGAGAAAATCAAAGTAAACAAAGGGGCAGTACGGAAAATATCAGTAATGCCACATTCTCCCCCCCAGGAGGAAAACAACCCATGGTTGTTAGGAGAAAAGACTCAAAACCCTAAGAATTCTTCCTCATCTGAGGTTTCTTGAAAGATGTCCTGAAGTCTTCTCTTTGCTTGGTCCTCCAACTGCTCAGCTGTGGGAAAACACATTTTAAGATTGCACACATGTGCAGTGCGGACATCTTCTCCAGTGGCCTCCAATGCTATGCGGTAATTCAAAGGTCCCAGTGACTTCAGAACCCGGTACGGCCCTTTCCATTTGGGTGCCAATTTGGCACTAAACTTGTGTTGTGCACTAGATTGAGGAAAGTTTCGAAGCCATACCCGGTCTTTGATCTTGAAAGTACTGTCCCGTCTTTTTTTGTTGTAATTCCGGAGTTGTCGATGTTGGGCTTTTCTGATACTCCCTTTAACTTGAGATTGCAGTTGTTGTATGTAAGAGACTACGTCATAGGAGGTGGTGTCAGGAGTGAGATTTGGACCGTGCAGTATTTTATCCATTGGCCCTTTCAGTTTCCTTCCAAGCTGCAATTCTGCTGGAGTTACTCCAGTGGTTTCCTGGATGGCAGAGTTAATGGCGAATCTCATCTCTGGTAAGAACTGGTCCCATTTATTGTGGTTGTCGTCCACATATGACGCAATCATATTTTTGAGAGTTCTATTCACGCGTTCCGTCATGTTTGTCTGAGGGTGATATGCTGTGGTTAACTTCGGTGTCACTCTCCATTTTTCACATACTTCTCTGAACACAGATGAGACAAACTGGGTGCCTCTATCAGAAAGAATGAAGTCTGGAACTCCCCAACGAGTTAAGATTTCTTTTCTGAGAATTGTTGCAATACTTTGAGCGGTGGCATGACGCATGGGGAAAAACTCAACCCATCGTGAGTAATAATCAACGAAAACCAGCAAATACTCATTTTGCTGTGTACTCCTGGGTAGTGGACCCATAATATCAACTCCCAGCATTTCGTTTGGTTTAGTTGTGGTAATTGATTGGAGTTTCCCCGCAGGTTTCTGATTATCATGCCGAAGGGTTTGGCATTTCACACATTCCCTGACATGATGTTTTACATCCGTCCACATCCCTGGCCAAAACGTTACTTCCTGAAGCCGCTTATAGGTCTTATAAATTCCTCTATGGCCACTCAGGGGATGTGAATGATAGTGCTGCAGGAGAGTTGGCCGGAGACTGCTGGGAACATACACTCTATAGTGTATTTGATCATTCTTCAGGTGAATTTTATGATACAACTTGTCCTCTACCACTTCATATTGGTCTATCTGAGGGCTTTGTTCTTCTGCCACTGCTTGTAATAGCTTTGTTATTTCACAGTCTTTATGCTGTTCCTCCCACAGGACAATATCGGTCACTGGAAGCTCTGGGTGTTGGTCCATCTTTTGCTTTGTGTAAATTGCTGTGATGGGAGAATTTGCTGTGATTGATGACCTAGACAAAGCATCAGGAGCTACGTTTAATTTCCCTTTACGGTATTCAATGATGAAGTTAAATTTTTGCAGTCTCAGGACCCATCGGATGAGGCGGGATGTTGGTTTTAGTGGATTCCCATGACCCATGCAGGTTGGCGGATGGTCTGTGACACCCCCCCCCCCCCCCCCACCCCCACAGTGAAAGTTTGTATTCAAGGTAGTGTTGCCACTTTTCTAAGGCCCATATAACTGCCAGACACTCTTTTTCTGTTGCCGTGTAGTTAATTTCTGCTCCAGTTAATGTTCGACTGGCATATGCAATAACCTCCTCCCTGCCTGGATCTTTCCTCTGTGTGAGAATGGCACCCAGTCCAGTGTCACTGGCATCTGTATATACGATGAAGGGAACTTGAAGATCAGGGTGGCCGAGAATAGGGGGCGAGGTAAGGCATGCTTTTAACTGGTCAAACGCTTGTTGACACTGCGTCGTCCATTTAAACACTTGTCCCTTTTTTTTTCAGGGAATTGAGGGGCTCAGCAATTTTAGAAAAATTTGGCACAAACCGGTGGTACCAACCCGCTAATCCCAAAAACCTCTGAACTTCCTTCAAGGTGTTGGGAGCAGGAAAGGCACGAATGGCCTCAACTTTACTTGGATCGGCTGTGATGCCCTTATTGCTCACCACGTGTCCCAGAAAAGTGATTTCTGGAAGAAAAAACTTGCACTTTTCCAAGTTAATGGTCAAACCGGCAATTTCCAGCCTGTGGAGAACAGTTTTCAGATCACAGAAGTGCTGGGCCACTGAGGGAGAATAAATAATGATGTCGTCAATATAGACAAAGCATATTTTCGTTCTTAGCTCTCCCAGGACAGTCTCCATCAGCCTCTGGAAGGTCGCAGGTGCGTTTTTTAACCCAAAAGGCATAACATTGAATTGATATAGACCTGCAGACACGATAAAAGCAGTCTTGGCTTTACTATCAGGGTCCATTATCACTTGCCAATATCCGCTGTTGAGGTCTATGGTAGAGAAAATGGATGCCCCGGAGAGTGATTCTAGGATCTCCGTGATGTTTGGGAGAGGGTAAGCGTCATTTTCTGTAGTTGCATTGACTTTACGGTAGTCCACACAGAACCTTAACTTTCCATTTTTCTTTGGAACCAGAACTACCGGTGAGGCCCAAGCAGAATGTGATGGCTCCACAATTCCCTCTTTCAACATTACCTCCAGTTGTTCCTCCATTGCTTGTTGTTTGACAGGAGATAACCGATATGGCCGTTGTTTGATAGGAACCTGGCAGGTGGTATAGATGTGATGTTGCAGGACATTCGTTCGCCCAGTTTGGTGAGTACATACTCGTGGGTTATTTTCTAAGATCTGAAGTAGTTGTAGCTTTCCATCCATGGATAGATGTGCTTTACTTACAGCGTCTTTAATTAATATTGCATCGTCCACATTGTCAAAGTGTAACATGGTCAAAGAGGGTTGGGGAGGAGGAATAGCACTTAACAAGGTCAAGTTTAGTTTACTTTTGCTGGTTCTTTTCCCTTCCTCTATTGTTGACGAGGTAAACAGTGGTTCACTGGCATTTCCAGGTTGAAATGGATGTTCTTCAGCAGGGTCAGACTCAAAAGAATATTTTTGTTCACGGACATTAATTTTCAGGCCACTGAAAAAGATGAAGTCCAAACCCAAGATGATGGCATAAGCTAGAGCTTGAGAGGGAAGGACAACAGCAGGTACTGTAATGGCTTTATTGTGCAGATGAATATTAATGTTTATCCATCCTAGAGGACTCTCAGTCTTGCCATTAGCCAGGTAAAGAGGACCACAGGACCAAGGTTGAAGCTGAACAGGTGTTGCAATTTGCTTCACGAGACTCTCATGAATTAACGTGTAGCTTGCTCCAGTATCCACAATCGCTTTCCCCGACCAGGATCCAATGCTAACTGGAACTACTAATTGTTGTGGTATGGTCATGAATGCATTCGATCTTGAAGGGGTTGAAATCGGAGTTTCTACTTGTGCCTGGGATAGTTCAGAAGCTGCTACATTGTTATTAGATGGTCGTCCTCCTGACTTTGCAGAGTGATAAGAATACTTTCCATGGGTGAAATGTTGTTGACCAGAAGACTGCTGGGAAGATGGATGTACGAACATTGGGCAATTGCCTGGAGGATGTGGTCCATTACATCTCCAACACTGAACAGGCGGTTTCTCAGCAGATCGGTTAGATACATGTTTTTGTGAATTGGGTTGTTGTTTAAAGCCCACACGACCTTCATACCGAAGCTGTTCTTCATGGTCTTTTTCCAGTTGGTGTCCGAGTCTAACCAGATCTTCGACAGTATTAACACGACTGCGCAGCTGGCTTGCAAGGTAAGGTTTGATATTTTTTAAGATCATTTTGACAATCTCGTTTTCTGTTAATGTAGCTTTCCATCTTTTACACAGTGCTCGATAAGTGAATGCAAAGTCTCTTACTGATTCGGTCTCCCCTTGAACTCTAGTGCGGACACGTTCAGCCAGCTCATCCTCATAGTCCTCAGACAAAAAAGCAAAGAGGAACGCAGTCTCAAACTCTTTCCAAGTGTTTATATTGGAGCGACTTACTTCCCACCAGTCGCGTGCAGTGCCATGCAACACTGTGCGGAAGGTAGCCAGGAGATCTGCATCTGTCAAAGGATGTAGGGCTAGAAAATCTTGACACTTGGTCAAGTACAACAGGGGGTCAACATCATCGTTAGGCCGCCCAAATGTGGGAAATGTTAATTTAATGTGGTCACTTTTGACCAGAGGCATTGATAGAGGAGTGGAAACGGTCTCTATTGGGGGAGTACTAGAAACTGGAGTTGTTTCTTCTGTTTGCGCTTCAGCCTTTTCCTCATTGAACACTTGGAGATCATTTCGCAGCTCAGCTACACAAGTACGACATTCGTGAATTTGTGGTTCACATTGCTGAAGATTTGTGGTTACATAATCAAGGTTACCCTGAATTGTGCGTTGGATCGCTTTGATATCCTGTTGTACCTCCACCTGCAGCTGTTCCAACTTATCCCGGACTACAGAGGTGAAGGATAGTTCCATTTTTTGAATTTCCTTTGAGATCATCAGTTGCACAGCCTTAATTAATTGGTCGGCGTCAGCTGTCTCTTGTTGTTTATCTGCAGTCATTAAGGTGACAACCTGTTGATTGTTGGTCTCCATCTTAGCTGCAAGATCAGTGATCTGGTTCTCATGATGAGAAGATGAAGCCTTGAATACCTGGGTAAGCTCATTTACAGTTTTCTCCTGTCTTTTCATGAATTCCATCAGATTGTCCCAGTTACCTTGCACATGAGCATTAAATTGTTGAATTCCCCTCCCAGGAGTTGGAAGGATGCCAGGCAGATCATGCTGAGCCAATGAAGGAGATGTAACATCCATAGATGTACAAATTTGCATGCGGTCATCTTGTGGGGCCCAAGTGACAGGTTGCACTGGGGTACTGCCTCCAAGAGCAGGGGAGAGCATCTGCACCTGGGTTCCAGAATAGGTGAAACTGTGTGGAATGGAAATGTTATACATGGTTGGGTCATGTGCAGGATGTCCTGAAAGAGTCGGAGTTTGGACAGGAGGTGGCCAAATTGGAGTGGAAATACTAGGGACATCAGGTGCATCAATATCCACATAGGTGGAAGGTGGAGAAGGTGAAGTGGCCATGTCTTGTAATGTGTGGGAATATTTGAATTGTTGGGGGAAAAAAAATAAATAAAATCTGTGTGTGTGTGTGTGTGTGTGTGTCGGGCAAAATACAAAACAAAACACACACACAAAAAAAGTTCTTCTACACAGTCAATCACAGCATTTTTCCAACATCAAAAAAAAAAGGGGAGAAAAAAAAACATATCCAAAGCAGTTAACAAAATAGATTAGCAGTTTCCCTAAATAAAAATAAAATAAAAATCCCACACACTTTCTTAGTAAGACCCAAATGAAAAATATTTCAATTGACGAAGGTTATTCAAGAACACCACAATATTTAAATTTTCACTCCAAGATCACAGATAACAATCATATGTATTTTCTTTTCACAAAGGTTCAGTTACTCATCAATTCCCTCATGAGTTTCCAAATCCCAAAATGATTTCAGGCACAAAAGTTAATAGATTCAAATATTCACATTTCACCCAATTTTTCAAAACTCAGTCACAATTCCAAATGGTCATATCCAGTTTATGTTTAGTTCATGTCCCTGTTTGGGCGCCATTTCTGTAACGGTGGTTGTCTTGTCCCAAAATATAACAAAAGTTTAAACACCCAAAATGTATTTTCTGAAGCGAGTATCGAACCCGGGTCACCCGCGTGATAACGCAGTGTCCTAACCGCCAGACCACGTCATGTTGTTAACGAGTTCAGCGCTCAGACTTTACTCGTCTCTCAGACCGAAAGCCTCAGGGGAAAAGAATAAAAAATAGTTATTGTTGTTCGGGCGCCAGACAAGTATATACACTTGCCACAATTTTATATTACATTTCATTCATCCCGGATAGCAAAACAGACAAACAAAACCATCCGCTACATACAAAATAAAAAAAAATAAAGACAGAACAAAGGCAACACTACAGGAATAGTTGTATGCAACTTTCTTCGTTTTTAATGAGATAATGTTAATATAATATAAACAAGACTTTAGATCTCTAAACACCACAATTCCACTTCAAGGGAGAGGGAAAAAAAACAAATTAATAATAAATGGAACAAAAATAAATCAAAACAGAAATAAAACAAAACAGCACTTTTTAAATATGCAGAAATGAGTGCAATGAGTGTATGCGTGACTGTGATTAGAGCGAAGCACTGACCAAGCTGGCAGCACGGGTGGCTAAGAGTGACTCGGGAACATCGGCGGCGTCAGCCGGTCTTACGCCTTCCTTTTTGACAGTTCCAAACATTTTTAGGAGTAGGGTGCGAAACTTCAGTTCAATCCCAGAATTGACAAAGAGGCATCCGCCAGCCAAGAGAAATGCCCGTTAACCACAGGCTAAACAGGTAGCACCACCTCTTCTCCACCATCCTCGGAAATGCACAAAAATCCACCCCCAAGGACTGCCTCCACAGGGAACTTTACACAGATTCTGGTCCGTCCAAAACCTCGCCCTATATACATATACTCCTCCTCTTAATTGGTCCTCGCCTCCAATCATATTTTAGTTGGAGGGCGGTGACAGAGAAAATCAAAGTAAACAAAGGGGCAGTACGGAAAATATCAGTAATGCCACACCACAAAAGGTTCTTTACAGTGGAAAAAAAATGGTTCTTTAGATTATTAAAATGATCTTCAACCTAAGAAAAAATGGTTCTTTTAAGAACTGTTCACTGAAAGGTTCTTTGGGAAACCAAAACTGGTTCTTCTTTGGATCGCTGTGACAACCCTTTTGAACCTTCTTTTCAGTGTACACCAGACAATAGTATCCAGCTGCAGACCCGCAGTGTCACACATAACAGGACTCTCAGACTGGAAGTTAGAGTAGAGATTATAGACTCACTGAGGTTAAGCTCAAAGTACACTTCGGCCATCCATGTTCAGCAACGGTGTGCGCACTGTCTGCGAGCAGACCAATTTTGGTGTCCACGCAGACACAAGGTGAATGTTGAGACAGAACGAGTCAAGTAGGTGGTACTGTGCATGTGCCGAGCTCATCCATTCGTGGTTGAGTATACTTTGAAAGCTGTTTGGAAAACAGCTGTGTGCAAGACGGAGTGGAACAAGGAAAATAAAGTATACCCAGGTCTTTACAGTTAGTGGGGTGCGGTTAGGCATTCGGTAGGGTGGAGTTTATAGTTGTAGTGAAGTTAGGGTTACTGTTGGGGGCGGGATAGGTGATCGTCAGCTCTACCCTAAATTCTGGTCTGAGACTGCTGGCCTGCCACTGCTGTCCTGAAATTGCTGTCCTAATGAAAGATGATCTCAGTAGAAGAAATTTTATCAAGGGTCATGACATCATAGTACTTCTCTTCAGGGTTTGTGAAGTAACTTCAGAGAACAAGTTTACCTTTAAAAAAAAAACTTTGTATTTATGTGATGTGTACTATTTTCACAAGCCATGGTACATTTCAAAATGTTAGACCTAATTTCACAACAGCTCATCAAAAGTGCCTTTTTTTCAAACATTTCCGCTGTTTTCAATTGTCTTATTACAATACACACAATCACAAAGTATCCTTTTCACTACACAAAATAAATGTTTCATCTATATAAATGTTTAGTCACAGTAACTCCTTTCATAAGTTACTATCAAACTTTCATTTGCATGTTCTTCTTCATTCATTTTAATCCATTATTAATCTAACTAATCTTAGGTTACAGTGAAGATTTGGAGCATCTAGCATCTATTTATATATATTTATATTATATAGATTCA
This sequence comes from Sinocyclocheilus anophthalmus, assembly GCA_018155175.1. Taxonomy (NCBI): domain Eukaryota; kingdom Metazoa; phylum Chordata; class Actinopteri; order Cypriniformes; family Cyprinidae; genus Sinocyclocheilus; species Sinocyclocheilus anophthalmus. Next base: position 181,282 of record JADLZN010003951.1, on the reverse strand, counting down.
GTAGATATAGTTTCTAAATAACTTGTTTGCAATTTAGGGATAACCAAATGTTATTAATTATTTTTTTGCACTATAAGTGATTTTTCTTAGATGATAACCACTATTTTGTATGTGTGTGGTTCAGGTAACCCTATATTATGGGAGCAAAATGTCCTCACAAAGATGACAATATCTGAAGTCCTTGTGGGAGACTTTTTTTTTTTCTAAGAGAAAAAAAAACATTTGTAAGGGTCGGTGTAGGGAAGTGTAGGGTTGGTGTAGGGCGATAGAAAATACATTTTGTACAGTATAAAAACCATTAATCCTATGGAATGTCACAATAATGATAGGAATACCTGTGTGTGTGTGTGTCCGTATGGTACCCGTATGTGTACCTTCTTCACCGTATTTTGGGGACACATTCTAACAAAGTGAGATTTTAGATGAGTTACGAATGAGTCCACTCATTACTCAGAAGATCCTCCCTTTGAGGTCATCCTCATTTGTAAAATTGAGTGTTTTGCAATTTGAAACCATACAGCAGGATAAAAGAGAAAGGAACTGATCAGAGATTGATCAGAGATGTATCAGAAGAAGGGAGACAGATGGCATCAAATACAGCATTTTACATTACATTATGCCATGCGATACTGTATATAGAGGCATTACCATGGTAAAAGGCTCCACATTACTATAACTCAGTAACTCACCTTTCATCTGAAAAGTTCAGTTACAGTATGTTCAGTCATATGTCATATGAATGACAGTAAACTCTATTCTAGCACCAAACCATATGGCCATGTCATACATTCATCACACCTTTTGATACAGTAATAATACTTTTACAGTGAGTTATGCAAGCTAGGTAATGTAAGTGTATTTTCTAACATGACAGTTGCTCAATTATATTGCTATTACTATAATTATTTCAGCAAACAAGGGATTTTGAAACATGTATCTTGCATTGTTTGCTATTGAATGAACTGATTGTTAAAAGTACTAAGTTGAAAGAAGATCTTACTGTTGTGTTTTGGTGATTTAACCAAATGTTCTCAATACATATCACAATGATCTTGTGTTCTGAAACAATGATTATGTTGAATGAAAAGAATGTTTTGAAAGAATGAATAGTGGTGTTACAAGTGTAATCAGTTTAACGTTTTGTACTAAGAGTCTTGAAAATGAACACCTTACTTATGAAAATAGTACCAAACCAATAAAATAAAAAAAACCTGTAAGAGTGAATTTGGCAGAATTAGAATGATGACAAGAATTCAAATTTGTGACTTTCTGAGAACATTTAGGGAACTTTTGTCTACATTTACAGAAAACTTTGCAGATATTCAGGGCTCCTTCAGAAGAGGCCGCTACACTGCCCTAAGTGAAGGAACAACATCCAAAGAGAATCCAGTTGAGACTAAATAAAAATATTATTAATATGATATATATTAGATACTATAGATATAATTTATCTATATGATATATATATATATATATATATATTTAATATACTGTTGCTGCATACTAAAATATTTTATTTTATTAAGCAGAGTAATGCCATTCTTATAGGCCTACATTCTTACTATGCCAGGGATGCTGGAGCCCCAGCTTCTCAGGCCTAAGTTACCTATTCATTCAAGTGAAATTAAACAAAATGCATTGCAAACAAACATGTCATTAAAAGATTATTTGAAATGTTATCATATTAGGCAATTCAATTACTGGTCCTTCTGCTAGAAGATCTCTCTATACCATTACAAAAGTTTGCTATGCAGAAAAAAATTGTGATTAGCTACGGGCACTGACTAATCAGAAGCCAGGGCCTACAGCATTTCACATTCCGAACCACACAGTATCAAAATATATTAAATGAATGAGATGAAATTAATATTTTCTAGTTCAACAGACAGTATTAATATTTATATGCCTATTTCTCTTCCTTTAGTGATTGTCTGGGCATATTTTGCACTTCCAGTACTTCCTCTCTGATCCTCTTGGCGGTTTGCTTCCGTTTGCTGGTAAATTAACTGAGATTTTCCCAGCTCTATGTCTGACTACATGAATTCAATATAAAAGCAACTGCATCTATCTTCAGCCTTCTGGTATATGATACTCTTAAACTTGTATTTTTCACAGAATACATCTATAATTATATGAAATTATATGAAATGAAACAATCAACCTGTTAATTTTAGCCTATTGATTTCCATGATAAATTCTGTTGTTGAATATGTTTCACACATTTTCTGAATAGGTTAAGTTAAATATTTGAAATCATTGCATAAACATTATTGGTTGTAAATTGCTATACACAATTTGAAATGTGTATATGCACCCACAAGAACTATGTGAATGTCTTGTATGAATCACAAACCAATTTTGAAAAACTTAATGTGTTTAACTTAATTTTTGATCGATTTTTGATTTTCTGTGCTCTTGTAATGCTTGCTATTGTAGATTAATCTTATGATTTTGTGGTTATTTTATAATCTTATGATGTTATGATTATGTGGTTTCAAGGGATATTTGTCTTTGTGAGAGATAAGGAAAAGTCTCCATTTCAAGGTTTTTAACGTCACATGACGATGCTGTGAAGCGGTCACTTTTCATTGCATTAATTCAACACTTGTTGAATTTGTGGTGGTCAGATGAAATCCAGCTAAGCACTGAAAAAGACTAAGATTATTCAATAAAACCTACTCATTCAGATCACTTTATCTCCTGCTTTCTCTCACTGTTTCCTCTGCCAACCTTTTGGCTGATACAAGATAACGAATAATAATTCATTCATTAATTAATTGGATAAAATGCAGTTCTAACTGGTTTGGGGTTTTAACTGTTTTTTGATACCAAACAAAACATGTCTTCTGACCAATTCTGATAAAAAGACTGGATCCACATGCTTGGCTTTCCTAAGTGTTGAAAGGATCTAACAATGCATGCAGATTTTACAAAGATCAAAGCATCTGCAACCTCTGAAACAATAAGCCCACTGTCTGAGTTTCTCATGAAAAGGAGCCTGCAAACCACCTGCAAGATTTTAGTGGCATCTAGTGGCATATGGTGGAGCTGTCCCTTGTGTGCAGGTGAAGAAAAGGACATAAACATTTATGATAGAAAAAACTGTTTTGAACTGATCATTCCAAATTTTATTGCAAGTGTTTTACTCTGGCACTGAATAATCTAGCATTAAACAATCTATGAAGGTATAAAACACCTAAATCACAAACAGCAGCATGAAAAATCAGAAGATGGCAGTAGAGCTCTGATTCTGTTACAAAGGTCTCCACAAAATGCATGAAGATCTTGAGAAACGGAGGCTAATGGAATAAGAACTACCGGTAATTAATGGCTAAAAGTCCAGGTGGTCACTTTTTATAGAATAAAGTATAGAAAATCATTTTCATAGAGAGCATTTTTAGCTATCTTACCTTGAAAAAAATATATTTTTTTTTTTTGTAATGACCAGCTATTAATCTGGTCTCCCAGCCTGTTCAGATGGTATAACTGGTGGACCAGTTGACAAGTTCCCAAAACGTCTTCCAGCAGTCCAGACCAGCCTGATTAGACTGGGAGAGCAGCTAAAACCAACTTCAAGCAATGCATTACATGAAACCTTACCCAGACACAAAGGTCAGCATTTTGATGTCAGAATGTAACGTTTAAACACATATCAGGCACAGATACTAGTCTATACAATACAGACTGATTTGTCAAGTGAAATGTGCTGTTTGTTTTCCACTGAATGCACTTAAACCACACACTGCATATTTCACATATTCGCAAATGTTTAACAGTATCCCTGAGGATCATTTATGGGCTGCCATACCGAAACCTGTATGTGGGATCTCAGGTCAGTTGAGGAAACCCCCAGCTAGGTACCATGAAGTGGGAATCTCCCTTCTCAACTTGAGTAGCCTCTCATTGTGCTGACTCAGTTTCTATGACGTCCTGCTCCTCAAGTGATTGGCGGATGAGGGACTTGAGCAAGGGCAGACCAAGGCCAGTTGTGGCAGAGACTGGGATGATGTGCATGAAATGCATTAGGCTTTTAGGGATGACATACTCAGGAAAGAGGTGGCTTGATTCTAGGAAAGCACAGCATCACTTCAAATAGTCAACCGAGGAAAACTGCACATACACAGCCATCAAGCTCGATGCAATGAAACAATCACATTAGGCCTGCACTTCAGCTAAATTTACTTGTGGCAGAAACTCGAGACTGCCAAAATAGTCAATAAGAGTACAAATCACAGACCTTCCCCTTGGGGAAAATTGCGGTACATATATTGGTGTAAAACATGGACCTTTTAACTGATGTAATAAACTGCTCTCAGACTGCTTTTTAAACACAATGGGTATATGTTGAACTGATATCAATCTGCATATGTGATGGACATCGGTTAAGACCATCTATGGTATCTCATTTGAAGGCATCTTGAGTAAGACATCTCCATATTTAACAAAGTACATACAGAAGACCTAATCCGGAAGCAACATGACCCGTTTTACAGAATATGGAAGTTTAATGTTGCCACTATTGTATGAAACAATAATGCAACCACTTGATTGATAAAAGCATCTACTGTCGTGATATGAAATTTCTCCTACGCACCCACTTTAAACCTAAAATAACACAAAACAAAGTCTAAAGGCAATTTTTGACTAATATGCTAAATGGCCTATATAATAAAAAGCCCCTAAATAACCTGTTCGCTTCTAATAAAACCTACCTTACTGGTTCTCCAAGTGAGCTTCCAGTTCTCGGAGACGACCCTGAGCCTCGGGGAGGTCCATCTTATTTATGACCAGGATCGCTGGCTTGCCTAACAGTTCCTCCTTATACAACTCCAATTCCTGATTAACAGAGAAAATCAAGAGCATTTTATGCATCATAATCGTATATGTAGAAGCATTTCATTCAGAAAAGTAGTGTTTTTTTTGTTTTGTTTTTTACATAGAACTTACATGTCATATATACTGTATGTGTGAGTGTGTGTATTTGATATGCACATTACCATTCAAAAGTTTGGGGTCAGAATTTTTGTTTTTGAAAGAAAACTATTTTTTATGCTCACTAACACTGCACTTATTTGATCACAAATACAGCAAAAACATAAATATTGTAAAATATTATTACAATTAAAAATAATTCTTCTATTTTAATATATGTAAAAAAAATTGTTTCTTCCTGTGATGGTAAAGCTGAAATTTTAGCAGCCATTACTCCAGTCTTTATTGTCACATGATTCTTCAGAAATTACAATTCTTCAGAAATCAATCTAATATGCTGATTTGGTGCTCAAAAAAACATTTCTTACTCTTTTCAATGTTAAAAACAGTTGCTTAATATTTTTTTGTTAAAACTGTGACTTTTTTTTCCAGGATTATTTGATGAATAGAAATTTTAAAAGAATGGTATTTATTTGAAATATTTTGCAATATTATAAACGACTTTACTGTCCCTGTTGATCAACTTAACGCATCCTTGCCGAATCAAAGTATTTATTTTTTTTAAAGTACTGAACTCAAACTTTTAAACGGTTGTGTATATTATTACCTTGGTTAAAAGCAGCATGGTTTCAATTGCAGACCTAACCGGGGTCTTACTAGCTAGCTGAAACCCACAGATGTCGACCTGAAACATCAGAACATGAGATTACTACTCAACTCTTAGTCACTAACATTCAAGTTCACATAACAGACAAAACGCAGTACCACAAACATGAGCTGCTTGGTTCTCTCCACATGCTTGAGAAATTTGTGTGCCATGCCTTTATTCTCATGAGCACCTTCAATGAGTCCTGGTAAGTCTGCTACTGAAACCTCCAGAGAAAAACAAACTTCTGTAACTCACTCTGGCATCAGTCTGAAGTAGTATGTATTAATGACACACCATATAATATAAAATCATAATTGCTGAAGGTCTGTTCATCGAAAATGCATACTGTATGTATATATTGTATATAACGATATACTGTAATTTTTTTGGTTTAATTCTCAAGTTATTTTATGGGAGAAGGTCAAAACCAAGCTTGTTAAACGGTGTATAAGTGCTGAGTGCTATTATTTCATCACATTTTGAAGAGCCTGTTATCCTACCTGCTTGTGGTCATTATACATAACCTTTCCAATTTCAGGTCTTAAAGTTGTAACTGCAGAGGGAAAATAACAAGACATAATTGCAAAAGTGGCAATTTTATATACATACATACATACACTGCTACATTGGTTTAAATCATTTGTAACTGATTAGCAGTTCTCACAGGAGTAGCTGGCGATCCTTGGTTTAGCATGAGACAAGGCAGTCAGCAAGGAGGATTTGCCTGCATTGGGAAACCTGTCAAAAAAAAAGAAAGCCCAAATCTATTAAAATGTTTGATGCGTGTAAAATACACATTAGTGGACAGAAAGGTCACAATTATGAAACTTTACTTTTGAAAAACATCACAATAATATCTATAAAAAATAATAAGTTTTTATGAACCAAATATAGTTTATGCATTATGTATTTTTGTTTTGTTTATACATTATTTTGTGCATTGTTCCAACATAATTTTTTAGCTCTTCATGTGCTTTACTTTGTAAGTTTACGCCCTTTGTTTTAAAGCAATACTTTCCCAGTCCACATTCTGTGTTTGGAACAACATGAGGGTGAGAATTTTCCCATAGGAATAATAGATTACATGCCTTAGACTGGCATCCCATTAAGCACTGCAAACAATGTAATCTAATTTTATTTATGGGCCGTTTATGAATTATAAGTACAGCTGACGTTAAAAGAAGAAGCATATCAATTCTTCAAATGCATTTTAAAAAGGTGAAGAATGAGCAAAGATCCTTTTATTTCATGCTCTGGGTCCTCAGGACTAGGATTGAAAACCACTAAAACAGTTTCCAGTCACGTTTTCGTTTATGGTGTAGAACCCCCCCTTCATTCACATACTTACACAAGTGGATTATTAAGAATTGTCTTTTAAAACTCCACATCTAAATGCAACACCCAACAGCATACAATAGGGTCCTTTAATGAGGCTGAGTAGCAGGAAACTAAATTTGATTAGCTAAAACGCAAGCAAAGACCCCATTGAAGATTATCCCATGAAAGCGGGGGTTCCCAAAGGCATTCCAACCCCTTGTCAACCTGACGCACTTGGTAGCATACTCCAGTTCATGACTGCCGCACGCTTGGGCCCTTGGTAACAACGTCAAAATCACCCCCAGAACACGTCAGGAAACTTCCCACTCCCTCGGCTCTTATTCACGTATCCTACCACTGCTGACCTACCGTGAGCTAGCCTATGACCAACCAACGCCTTTCTCATTAATCTGTGGAAATATTAAAACTGAATTATGGATAACGTTATTTATTTGGCACTGTCATATGTCAGCTTGAACATGTCCCTATCAGAGAATCTGCTTAACAGTGATAACAACGGTGCTAGCCCCCGCCTGTCGCTTATGTTGCTTAACACGTAATTAGATCCGTTCGATCTGTTAACGACACGAGTTAACAAGAGCATGCGCGCCCAACCGACAGCCCCCCCCCCGCGGGCTACTATATACAAAATACAACTCGCCAAATGATACCAAAACTTCCGGAAACAAACCTCTGTTGTCCAGACCATCCCGACCCCCATAATCACCCAGGCAGCAATGTATTAACATACGCCCACCTTAACGGGTCTGTTTTTAGTTACAACGTCTACCCCCGAGAGATCGCATTGTTGAAGTAACGGACACAACACGTGTGTGCTTCCGGAAACATACCAATGTGGGCTGTGCATCGGACCACGCAAGTCTGTTCCCCTTACACCCCCCACATGTAAGTCTCCGCCCTCCCCCCCACCGACAGCATCTGAACGGTCGTAGTTTTCAATAATCGTTAGTGCTATATCGATCGCGAGGGAGCTGCTTCACTTTATCTGGCGCACATGATTTCTCAGTCTGCCGGTGGTGTTTTAGGTATGAATCCCCTTGTCATATAAATAGTCATAAAGTATTGTATTTTTGTAAACAATTTACACAAAAGGGGACTGAATGATCTGGGCGTCCCAAGCAATGCGAAACTGAATTAAAAATGATGGTACATTACAAAACTATTTGTTATGAAGTATAATTATTTGTATTTCTTATTTTATTACTATTTTTTATTTGTGTTATTTGTTTATTTTAGATTTCTAGCAACTAAAAAAAAATCTGCATTAAAAATACATTGAAATACATTTAGCCTATTAGGCAAACTAATTTCTTAAGTGCGATTATTTAGGTTTTGTCTAGCCTAACTGTCAAAAAAAGAAAATAACAATAATAAATAAATAAATAATAACAGTAAGCTAATCATGAGCTCTAAGTACAGATTGTAATTCAATGATGTTCTTCACGTCAGGTGGTGTTTAGTGGAAGTGGACTGGGCTACAATCAACAGCGTGACGCTCGGAACGTGGGCGCGCAGGCAGCTCTTTAAAAGTCGTAAAACACTCGCTCAAAGCCAATTATTCGCCTCAAAGGTGTGAACAGAAAAGGATCTACGGGACAGAAAAGACTGAACTAAACATTGTAAGTGAATTATTTTGAGTATTTTACATATAACCATTTGAAAATTTGGCTTTTTGTTGCGTTACCAAATGATTGTTGTTTTACGTGGCATTTTGTTTAGGGTTAGTAGTAGCTATATAAATGTAGAGGAAGACGGACACGGTGTATATTTACTTTCTGTTATATGCAACAGTTTTCAAGTCATAAAAGATTTCACTGTTGATTCCAACATGGGACGATTACTGGGATTCCTTGACGGCCAGTGGTGGCGCCTACTGTTAGTGTGTCTGCTGATGCTCGCCACCGCATCATCGTACACTATACCCAATCTGGAGATGCTCAACACCGAGGGCACGGGGGTCGGCAAGGCTCCTGGTCAGCTGGGCGAGATAAACCGCGAATGCTGGGACGCTTCGTCACTGGCAGTAATACAAGCGCGTAAATTACGCGTTGCAGAAACAGTAGCTGGACTCTGGGACTTCATGACATACTTGAGCGGGTCTAATCACCCCAAACATCAAGACAGTTTTATGGAGTTGGCGCAGGTCTTTTGGGAAAGGTATGTGGACTGTGTGCTGGCACGCGCGCACGGACTGGGCAGAAGGGCCAGAGCGTCCAGGCAAGAAATCATCAAAGTGTTAACTTATCATTCAGAAGGGATGAAGATCTAGATACCCTACTGCGTGTTTAACTTTTCATGTCTGTCAAATATAGAGATAGAATGTATTTCTTTGTGACTTTCGTCTATCAAACTACAGCTAAATTAGCTTGTACAAATAAATGTCGCTCATTCTGTTACAACGCTGTCAAACATAATACATGCCAACCAATATGTATTAAAACATATATATTTGTAATAATGTGTTGGCAATACCTATGTATTTTCAACATTTCTCACACCTTAGAAATGTAATTTCTAAAATAAAAAAAAAACATTTTACATACAGTGGAAAAATAACTGGGTCTTTGGGTGATCATTTTCTGCTATGTGCTATGGGGACTGTATAATAATAGGCCTAATAATTTAAAGGACATACAATGTATTCGTTTGGATGTCTAGAGTAAAATTTACATACTACACTTGGGGCAACACAATAGTCAAAATGAACATTGAGTTCAGTATAACACCGGCAGATCCCTGCAGTGCCACAACAGCCCCAGACAATAATCACAATCAATCACAATACTGCAAATCAGCATCCAATTAAGGTACCAGCTGCCCAATTACAGTCAACAACTACCATGTTAAAATACACAGTACCAAATTTAACACAAAGCTCTTATGTATTGTGTTGAACTTGTTCAGAATCTCAGATCAGTGAAGGTGGGTGTACTAACATTTTCTCGCATTCATGATTATCTCATGGTTCATTTTAGTGATTTTTGTGCCATAATTTCTCTCTGCTAATTAATATTTACCCATTTATGTGCAAAAGGTTCTTTGATGTACAGTATGGCACAATAATTCATTAATGTGCAGTGACATAATGAAAGATTACCTAATAGAGTCCATCATATTTAGTACAGTATGTTCAGTCTGAAGGTATCAGAGTTATTACAGTTAACTAATGCTAAAACCATAAAAGTATTAACTGAAATAAAATATTTACATTTTGTTTCAGCTAGTTGTTCAGGCACTATTTCTCACTTTCTTAACTTAAACTAAAATACCTAAAACTAAAACTCTAAAACTGAAATAAAAATACTAAAAAAAAAACATATAGACCTTAAAAAATAACAACTAATGAATGACACACAACTAAAAAAATTAAAACACACACTCTCCATAGGCGTAATGGTTTTTCTACTGTACAGACCGTATATTCTATTGCCCTACACCAACCCTACACCTAAACCCGCCCCTCACAGGAAACTTTCTGCATTTTTTTAGATTTTCAAAAAACTTAATTCTGTATGATTTATAAGCTTTTGTACCCGTGGGGTCCACAATTTAGGTCCCCACCATGACACGAGTCCCCATGAGTCTGTGTGTTCAGGTTTAAGTCCCCACCAGGATATATAAACCTATACACACACACACACACACACACACACACATATTTTAACCATTTATTTAAATACACTTAAACGAAATAATTTACAGGGACATAAATATTGCAGATGCAGTTAAATACGTACACAATCATGAACCAGTGAATCATGACACACACACAACACACACACACACACCACACACAACACACACACAAAATCTAAATACAAACTAATTCCGTATCAAACAGACTGCTACTAGCCTATGACAAGATATCAAATCTAAAATGAGTTATGAGGAGGAACACAGTTGTGGATGGTGTTCATGAAGGGGTAACTGATGTTGGGGCTGTGCGATAACTCTAAGGTTAGGACACTTTTTATTACATGAACTATTCACCAGTGACAAGTTCTGTATACGTTTCTGAACCATCACCGAACAATCAACCGAACTGTCCTGTTCACTTCCCAAGAGTTTCATCGGAGCAGTAACGCACATAGCTGACCTAAATGAACAGGAGTCCGTGTTACCTATGAGAGTAATTGAATGATTCAAGCAACGTGAGACTGTAATTGTATTGTCCTACACTCTTAAAAAAGGGTCGGCATGATGCCCGCCATAAAAAGGAAAAAAAGACCTTTTTGTCTAAATGCTTCCATAAAGAACCTTTAACATCTGAAGAACCCTTCTGTTTCACAAAAGGTTCTTTGTGGCGAAATAATGTTCTTCAGATTACAAAAAGGTAAGAAAGAGATGGTTCTTTAAAGAGAACCTTTGACTGAATGGTTCTTTGTGGAACCAAAAGTGGTTCATCTATGGCATCGCTTGAAGAACCTTTTGAAGCACCTTTTCCAATGAGGGCACTAAAAACACGCAAGTGACGGCTGTAACCACAACACCTGCAGTGAACCAAGAACAAGTCATTATAAAACTACTTTTATATGCTTTTATAAAAACAAACAAGTCGTTTGATTATAAACCCCACTATACAGAAACATTTACTGAGCAATAATGGAGCAGAATAAAGAGATAAAAGGCACTTTTGCTATTACTATAACAAATAAACATGCAACATGTGCGATTTTGCAAAGCTGACGCGCACATAGAGTAACGATCGATTGAGTTTCCTCCCGTTTAACGGAAAAAGAGCGTGCTGTTATTTCTCTGATGCCATGTGCGCGCGGCAGACTCCGCGGATCTGGGCTCGCTCTGCATGCCTGCCGGTGCGGCACGAGGCGCAGATGATGCTGGATAGGGACTGATAGAGAATGATAGAGACTGACGCCTCGCAGCTTTTCCGCGCTACTACTCTGGAGCTGTAGCTATAACGCATATGATTCAGCGACGTGTTAAAAAAACAGTCAGCAGCATCTTTAGAAAATCAGTCGTCCAATATCATCCTGTGACTCGGCGTGGATCCTCCCACTAGGGATACGGACTATTTATACAGCGTGCAGCATCCCGAGCCTTCTAGAGATACGAAATCTGAATCTGAAAAAAACAAACAGAGAATCTGAAGATTCTTCGTTTGGAGGTAAGGACACCACTATAGAAATGTCTTTAATAATATTCCAAACAATACATGCGACTGTAGATGTGACCTAAATTGTGCCAGATTAAAAAACATCATTTGCACAATGTTCGTTTCTGATATTCCGCTAAAGCTTCTCGTTTATACACGCATTTTAGTGCTACACCGGGCCGCGTAAAGTTACAGTCACTGTTGTCATTTTATCTCTACGTAAAATGAAGTTTTTTCTTGGAAGGATTGAAACAACTACCATTTTTTGTGCCGTTAACATGAGCCCTAGGTAGGTGCAGATATGGTGTACATCTATGAATAGACACAGGCCATACAGACAAAAACAGAAACTAATTTAGCCTATAATATTGAACAGATACGTTCTTATGATGTGCATATTCAGAGCAGGTAACATGGCAACAATGTTACACCATTAGTTAATGTCTGAAATTAGTGCTTTTCGAATACTGTTCAAACTGTTCTAAAATGAAATTATTTTAAACGGTTGCCGTATTTGCCGTCTTTTCAGTGTGAATCTACTATTTTGGAGGCGTATACCTTATGTGCATACCTTTCACATACACGTGCATGCCTGTATATACTGACATACCATCCAGTCTGAGCTTCAGGCTCACTGATAACACTGTCTCGACTACAACACACCAACACACACACACACACACACACACACACACACACAACTAGCAGTACAACGCTTTTTTCGTTTTTTTTTTTTTTTTCACACTGTAAGTTACATTCACACAGTTACTTTGTAGAAATTCTTATAAATATAGTGTGTCCTGTCATGTCTAAGGTTTTGCTTTCCCATCATATGAAAGCATATAAATAAACAGGGGTCTTTTTTTTCTTTTTGTTTTTTTTTTTTCAAGAATTTAAACAACTTGAATATTGATATTTGAATGTCTAATGTCAATGATGGAGGAAATGTTGGCTTACAAAACAATACTCAATTCTATTGATTATACTTTTATCAACAACTAAACCAGCTGAAATTATTATTGGCACTGGCTTTGTTAAATAAATAAGGGATAATGCACAGTTATAATAGCAGAAAAAAATACTTTAAAATATCAAAACACAAGCGCAGCTATAGGAAATCTGGATCAGCAGTCAATTATACTGTTTTGCATTATTGAGAAATATTTGACCACTGAATTCAGTGATTGACCAGTCAGAAACAAGCTGTGTAATACATGTTATGAGGATCTAGTCTTTTTTGAAAACAGAGAAATGAGTGTGGAAAGCCCATGAGTACCCCTTGTGAATGTGGTCTGGAGACTGTTAAATGGGGCAGTGGGGTGGAAATGCCAGTTCCAAACTCTGCCAACGCTCCCCTCCTCCCCTTACACACCCCTGTCCCACCATCCTCACTCCCGGTTATGCCTGGAATCCTGCGCACTCTCTCTGAAAAGTGTAAACAACCAGGGTCAAAGAAAAACAGGTTGTGTGATGGGTGACTGCGATGTGCCGACTGTCAGCATGCCAAGCACTTTTTTGAAAAACATAAACAGGGGCAGCATGGATTACAGGCCAAGCAGAGGTCTATCAGGGGGGATTTACACCCGTCAGGTCACAACAATGAGTGTGCTCGGAAAACAGTTTCTCACTCCATAACACTGATTATGATTGGCTTTTGTCAGGAAACAGTGGCAGCGCTAATGCTAGCATTAGCTCAGCAGGGAACTGTGTCTGAGCAAGGCTATCTTTGTGTACATAGCTGATGACTTTTTTGTTATTAGAACCTTTGCACATGAGCTATGACAAGAGGGGAGAAATTACTGTTAGTTTGGTTCTATGGTTAAAAAACTTTAATGTAGAAAAATAGCTTGTGCAACACATCAAAATAATGTAAAACAACTACAAACGTATCTACACTCTAAAATAAAGTTTAAACACAGAAACACCAATAGACAAGACTTAGAATAGAATTTACAGGGTATCACAAGTTGTTACCATCTAGGCCTATTTGTTGTGCATTAATCAACTTTAGATAATAGATATTCAGTGCAAGTAATAATATGCAAACATCACAACACCATATAGTTTTATACAAAAGCAGTTTTAGCAAATGCCTGCATATTTAGTGTAATATGCTAAGATTTACAGATATAATTATTTTTATTTTGTGTTTATCAGTGCCAGCTCTAATTCTGGCTGCCATTATGCCTCTGTTAGAAGAAGGTTCTGTGCCAAGGGACTGTACTCGAACTGTGCCGGTAGTCATCATTGGTGAGTCAACAAGGAGCAAATGTTATCAGATTCATTACTGTTGAAAAAAATGCTATTCACAGCATCAACCAATCCTGATGGATCTTAAACAGTAGATTCCAATATAACATTCCACAGTCTCTCCCATTTCCCCTTCACAGGTAACGGTCCTTCCGGTATATGCTTGTCGTACCTTCTGAGTGGGTATACTCCTTATTTAGATCCATTGGCTGTGCACCCAAACCCTATCCTCTTTCGTAAACTACAGGAAGCCAAGCAGCTTCCCATCACTGAACAGGTAAAAAGATGAGTGTCAAAACAAGTTGCGAAGTTTAACCTAGAACTAAATTGTGGCATAAAAATTATGGAGTAGATCCAAATTGTGAACAATCAGAAATGTTAGTCAAATGTACAATAAACCAGCTGACCAATGTGTCTTTATGTAGGATTTGGAGTTTCTTTGCGAAGGTTTAGAGGGGCGTTCAGGAAACCCTGTGGCCGTGCTCTTCGACACACTCCTTCATCCAAATGCAGATTTGGGCTTCGAGTTCCCCTCTGTACTGCAGTGGAGGATGGAAAAGAAACATCACATTCCTCATCTGGTCTTGGGAAAAGCTACACCTGGTGGTGCCTGGCACGTGAGTGACCTCTCTGAGATAGTTGGGTTAATGCTTCTCACAACTGTACAAGCTGAAAAAATAATAATAGCTTCTCGAACTGCCACGTAAGCTTTGAGTAGTTTCTATGGCATAGCTAAGACTTTCTTACTATCTCAGGTTAGAGTATTGTTGTAAGAGTTTTGATATACTAGTTATACAAGCCCTTTACATAATGTGAAGAAGAAGAAAGAAAGAAGAAGAAACCTGAATTTACAACCCTAACAATATTTTTTTACTAAATATCCTTCATTGACAAAATATACTCTTTCTGGTCTCCAAGGCAATGGAAGGTTCGATGCTGACCATTAGTCTTGGTATATGGATGGAGTTACCAGGAGTCAACTATAGAGATTTGACCTCAGGCAAAAGGAGGTATGTACTATGGTGGATAACTGATGGTAGCTTCCAATAGTACTGTGGTGTCATGTCCTGCTCCTGGAGAGCCTCATTCCTGCAAAATTTGGTTCCAAACCTATTTAAACACACCTGAACCAGCTTGTCATGGGCTGTGTCTGAAAGCTGAAAATGCTGCCTTCGGAGGATGCATTCCAAGGTAGGAAGGCATCATGGTACGACCAAATCAGCTTTACTACCTGTCTCCTGAGATGCCTTTGTTTGATCTATTTTTGAAGGCTGCATAGATGTATCCTTCACTGCCTTTGACATCCCACAATCCTGTGCATTCCATTCTGTGACAGTTGAGCTAAAAAATAAAGATGGTGTCTGAAATTTGTGTTTGGTGGTCAGTTTGTGTGTAAATATGTTTCTGACCAAGTTTTTCCACTTTTGATGTTACTTCTAGCGAGAAATTAGTATAGAGACAGAGCGACACGTGTCATAATTTGAAAACCACGCCCACCGGGGGGAAAACAATCCATCCCTCTCCATTGACTTTGTATTGCGGGAAGCTGACTCCTTGTCATTTCTGACTTGTAACAAAAAACAGAACAATGTCTAAAAGCTGTTGTGTGGCAAGGTGTACAGCAAACAAGCTAAAAAAAACAGAACTACGTCTTTATAAACTGTTGACCCAAAAAAAATGGTGTTTAAGGACACCAAAGTATAGCGCAACATTTCGTATTACTCTGAGAACTACGCTCACTGGAGGGAAACGTAATCGGCGACAGGAAACATTCATTATTTTTAACCATGTCAAGGGATTATTTCACAACCCTATGTGAACTTGAGAGGAGGAGATATATTGAGAAACTATATTTTATTGGTCTATGTCAGTACGCCTTTTCCTTACCTTCCTTTTGTTTGAGAAATGATCCAACTGAATGGCCCAATGTGAAATACCCTGACATCAACAAATATTTGTGTCCTTAAACGCTTGTTTTTTTGGGTCAACAGCTTATAAAAATGTAGTTCTGGGTTTTTTAGCTTGTTTACTATACACCTTGTCACACAGCAGCTTTTAGGCATTGTTCTGTTGTGTGTGCGTGGCCTTAAATGCGCACTGTCTCTATTATAGTAATTAAATATTCACTTTGTTTTCACCAAAGTTTGCTCTATTATGTTGTAGATCATTTAACCGTTATGCTGCCTTAGAAGCCTGTCCGAAATCAGTTTCATGGCCAGATGCCTTCGTGTGCAAACGTTGCCTGCAAAGTCATTGCCTGATAAGGCTGTGAGGCAACAAGTCAGCAGCCTAAGCTTTCAGATGCAGACAAGGTCTTCAGGATTACTATAAACCTTTAGACAGGTGTGTCAGAACGGGTTGGAACTAAACTCTGCAGGAAGGTGGGCCTCCTTGAGAAGGATTTGACACCTCTGCATTAATGTTTCTTGAAGATATCAAGAAGGTGGGTTCCTCTCAAGTAGAAATATGGTCTAATTTTTCAAACGTTAAAGAAAGATCTGAGATTGATGGGTTATGTATGTTATGGGCTTTTCTCACAGGTCGGTGTCCAATGATCGAGCCACTCCAGATGAGATCTCTTCATACTACAAAAATTATGTCAAGCTCATGGGTCTCCAGAAGAACTTTGTGGACAATACCTATGTCACCTCTGTTCAAAAACTTCACCGCAGTCATGAAAAAAGTCTTGGGAATGAAAAGAACACTGTAAATGGTCAGCTGAATGGTGTGAAAAACGGGTTTGATTTTTGCAATAAGAATGGCACTGAGAACGGTCAGAATGGGTTTAGCAATGAGTTACAAAATGGAATGGAGAATAGCAGTAGAAGTGGTGATATTGAGGAGGAGGATGAAGATAAAAGAGGCAAAGAAAGAGTGAGAGAGAGTACTGGGGTTTCCCAAGGACTTTCACAGGGACTCTGGGAGGTCAGGGGCTACCAGCAGCTCCAAGGTGACACTCATGTCCCGTTTAGCTTATTTGCCGAGAATGTTGTCTTAGCAACAGGGGCATCTGACTCTCCAGCTCGACTGGGAGTAGAGGGGGAGGATCTCCCTTATGTGTTCCACAGTGTACGTGACCTTGGGGTGGCTGTCAGCTGTCACGGCAAACTGGGCTCTTCCTCTGACCCCGTGCTGGTAGTGGGGGCGGGGCTTAGCGCAGCCGATGCAGTGCTGTGTGCCCTGAACCATAGGGTCTCCGTGTTGCATGCATTCCGCAAGCGTGCTGATGACCTGGGTCTCATCTTCAAACAGTTGCCAAAGACACTTTACCCTGAATATCACAGGGTCTACCACATGATGTGTTCCCAAGTTTACCCAGCATCCCCTGTTGCCAATCCCATAGCTCCTAGTCCATCTTTGTCCCCCGACTACACCAGCTTCCCTGAGCACTGTGTGCTCTCCTTCCAGCCTGACATGCACTGTGTGATGAGGGGATCCAATGGTGTCCTTAGAGTCTTCAAAGTCTCTATGGTGCTAGTTCTTATTGGGGCCTATCCCAACTTGTTTTTCTTGAAGGAGCAAGGGCAGTACCTTGGTTTGGATCCCAGTAGGCCAATTTTCTGCAGACAGAATCCCATCGACATAAACCCTTACACCTTCGAGTGCAACACTGAGCCTGGGCTCTTTGCCATGGGACCCCTTGCTGGTGACAACTTTGTACGTTTCTTAAAGGGTGGTGCTCTTGGCATTGCTAGCTGTTTGCGCAAGAGGCTAAAACAGAGGATTGAAAAGAACAGAAAATTGATCACCGAGAAAGAAGGATGTGGAGGACGGGGAAGAGAAGAAAGTGGGGGCGGAGGAGGATTTTTCTAAGGCTCCAAGAGAAGGTGCCTCATGGCAAGAGTCCTGGAATACATCTCATTTTATATGTATGCAGTGAATACTAATGAAACTACACTTTCCTACAACTTACAAGAGAAAGTACATTTATAAAAATGAGCAGACGCTAGGAGAAACTTCTCTCTTCCCAATGGTGTCTTATGTTGACTGTCTCGCAAAAGGAGTTTTCTCTGGCCAGGAATAATGTGCCAATATGTCAGTGTCATGGAGTGTGCTTTACCTCTTGTTTTTACAAATGCTGTTAGTTGCCTTGTTGTTTGTAATTAGTTACCTGCTCTTACACTACATCATAGATAGCGTATCTTTCAGTCATGATTGCAGTGCCTAAAGGGGCGTTCACACTGACAGCGTTTTGTAGCGACAAAGCAATCAAGCATCATTAAGAGGTGGTCACAAGCAACAGACTTGCTGTTGAGAAGTGACAGTTTAGCAGAGCTAAAAGATGCAGCAACTATCAATGTAAGCTATCAACAGTGATTTGTCGCAAAGTTGGATACAGAGCAGAGTAGGAATGCCTACTAAACACCAACAGCTCAGAATCTCTGATATAATATCTGTCAGTGTTAACACACCATATGTCAAGGAGGCTTGCACTAAGCAGTAAAAGAAAGCAATACCAAAAAGCAGATGACTTAGGCCTGAGGCCTGGTTCATAAAGAATATGTTGCAGTCTGCATTAATGTTTCTGCTGTGAAATGCCATTTAAAGGGGTCATATGATGCGATTTCAATTTTTCCTTTCTCTTTGGAGTGTTACAAGCTCTTGGTGCATAAAGAAAAACTGTAAAGTTGCAAAGACTAAAGTCTCAAATCCAAAGAGATATTCTTTATAAAAGTTAAGAGTCAACCATGCCTACCTAAAACGGCTCGTTCTAACACGCCCCCACATGTCTACGTCACGAATTTGGAAGATTTGCAGAACGCCGCCCAAATGTTCACGCAAAGAAGAAGGCGTAACTTTTATTCTCGCTATAGTATTGCTGCTGCTGCTGGCGCCATGTCGTGAAGGCGCTGTGTGTTTCGTTGTGAAAGCGAACTACTTTGTTTGGCCTTCCAAAAGAGGACGATATCCGCTTCGTCAAGCCTAGAGCTGATCTGTGCTGGTCGCTGAGAAAATACATCAATTTCGCGATGTGGATCGCCGGATCGGCTTTCACCGTGGACGAAGCGGAGTCCAGCCCGTGGTCGCCACATGTGGTTGCCGCAAGCCCGCCCGGCGCCGCTCACTCAAGCTGGCCTCCGCATACTCTAGCCCCCGGCCTCTGCTCACTCTAGCCCGACGTGTGTGCGCTGTGGTTTCGTTGGGAACGCGAAACTACGGTTGGCTCAAAAGAGGACATTCATGACTAGAAATCAGTGGTTAAGTTGTATTTACAACCAGAAAAGTTCAACCCAAATATTCAAATGTGTCCAACGCATTTTATGGAGGACTGTTTCCTGATCCTGGTAGAGTAGACTACAATGCCGGCTGTTCTGACTCACAGACTGTAAGTACGTTTTTTATATTTAAAGAATTTGCCACTGATGATTCAAACGCGAGTTTTGAGCAGTGTAGAGTAGCGTTTGTAGTTTGTCATTTCTCCGATCACAAATGCAGACATGGTTTTATGTTTACGCGGCGCGATGCAATGCAACGTGTAAAAAGACAGTATAAGTCATTATAATCCATAATTATGTCCCCACTGGATGCAACAAATGCCTCGTTTATAATGGGTTTGAATGTTTTTGTTTCTTCGCTCCAGCCTAGACACGGCATCACAATATGGTAAGGGGCATAACATTTCCATCACACGCTTGAGGTATTCGGCCAATCACAACACACTGGATAGCTGGCCAATCTGAGCACACCTCGCTTTTCAGAACGATGAGCTTTGTAAAAATCGACGCGTTTCAGAAAGGTTGGGGCATAGAGGAGAAACAATAATGTACAGTATGTGGAAAATAATGTGTTTTTTGAACCTTAAACCGCATAAACACATTTCATTACACCAAATAATGTTATTTTTAGCAACATCATATGACAGCTTTAACACACAAATAATGTATATTAATACGCACAAAATTTCCAAAACCTTGATGAGCTAATAATGAGCCAACCTCATTGAGGTTCATTGTAACCTAAAACAAGTGACAAACCTTTGAAATACAGTACATTTTCATTTACAGTAACCATGGTGTTTGTCAGTCATTCTGGTAATTTTAAGTAAAATAGATAAACAAGAATGTTCTGCATTACAAAAAATGATTAATCCAATGTGCTATGTTTTAGAAATTTTGACTCCTCAATAAGGTATTTCACAGCACTCAATAGTGAAATATATTACTTTATACTCTGATGTGCCAAATAAATGTTTTATTGCTTTGAATTATTAACTAAAATAACTTCTGAGCTAGCGTTGTTAAGTTTTCACCTCAAGCCATTCATACTGTAAGTTTAGACTGCTGAGGGAATCTTGTGTGGAGTGACAGTTTACTTTAGATAGTAGATATCATCAAAAGACTTGAAGGTACACTTGAAGGAACCAAAACCATAAGAAGACAAATCAGAGCTGTAAGAAGTAAAGTCCTTTAATTAAATGCAGGACGGTCAAAGCTGCTTCACAAGGTATTGTTGGAGGCAAAATACAACTGCTCAATTTTGTAAAACTCCCAACTTTTAATATATACATATAGGTTTTGTACAGAGTATTTTTTATTATAGATCAATAAATCTCTAATAAAAATGGAAATGTGTTTTGCTTTGCATCTTTTCACAGATAGCAGCACTATGAACTATTATTTCTTTGCCAGTCTAGGGTTGTACCTGAGAGAAAACGAGAGAGAGGGGAAAAAAAACAGATTCAACACAAAAGCAAGTAATTTATACAGACCAACCATCATTCCCAAAGGCTTTCAACATTCCTGCCCTACGGTGACAATTAGTAACCAGTGTCTAAATGATTGAATAACTCGAGCGAATTGATACAAACTGGTATGCTGTAAAAATCAGACATTGTTTAAAAGTCATCAAACCAGACATCCCCTTCCATAAAACATGTCTGGGACACTTCATTAGCCTGGGGGAGGGAGGGAGCTGGAGAAGATGTTGGAAAAACAGAGGTGCCGTTTTCTTTTCATTCTTTTTATTTTCTGTGTGATGTTCCCACACCATGCATGACTGGCTGAGCAGATTCAGAGATCAAACAGTTGTGATGGACAAATCGCACGGTCGTGGCTGTGTGTATATTTGAGGGCTCGAGTGTGTGTTTTTCTGCTTAGGCAGGAGAAATGGCAGGTTTTTGGTAGTCCCCCGTTAGCCAGGTTCAGTCTCCAGGCAACAATTCCGTGCTTGACATGGCCTAAACCTTTTTCCTCTGTAAGTGTAAATCCTAGAGCTAACGAAACTGAAAAATGACTTAAAAGATTATGCATGCCAGGTCAGTAGTTGCCAATTTAAATAAATACTACACAAACATGTAATACGTACACGCATGATGCACAAAGTTTTCACAAACTTGCGTTTTTGTAGTTTACACAAAGACATTAACGGCATAGTTTTTAAAAACATGCACTTTGAAACCTGTTTTCAAAAGTTTGCGTTTTCAGGCCCCCGAAACATAAAACGTTTTCCATTTTTACTTAAAAATGTGTACATTCCCCCCCCAAAACAGGAGTGTGTTAAAGATTATGATGTATTAGAGTAACTACACCAATATCCAAAAAGCAAACTTCCAAACACTGTTGTGTGTGTGTGTGTGTGTGTGTTTGTCAAACTTTTTTGAGTGGACTGGCATATATTTCGACAAAAGTGTTTGGAAGTTTGCTTTCTGGATATTGGTGTAGTCCAATAGAATAGATAGAATATCTTTGATATGAGTGAAGCTACTAAAGAAGTGCTCTTACAGGGCACTGACCACTAACTTAAACCATCACTCTATTTTTCTGTCCTAATCACTGTGTGTTTAAACAGCAGGAGCTCGTTAGAAATATCCACGGGTCTTCGCAGCCCAGCGTGACCTGAACTGTGAACAATGACTTAAATGCAGTTGGGAAATCATTGACGTCATATTTTCCAAGCGTGCTCTGCAAAAATGAAGGATCTGCTAAAAGGAGAAAAACCCCCCTTCAAGAACTCATGCGTGATGGCGTGACACTGGTGGATCAGGCCCAGCAGCTCATCAACAGCCAAATCACACAGCTGATGAGTTCATGAATTCAGTTCATAAAAAGTGTGCTTAACTTTAAGAAAGAAACTTGCTGCGGTCGAGTGGAGCTTTTCAAAGTCAGAGCGCTGGCATGTCAAAGCTGTGCAAAACCACCAAATATCTGAGCGCCTGTTTGACAGAAGATTCAAAACCAGGCACAATACTGGGAACCAGACATCTCTCTGTCCTGCCCGCCTCAGTGCGTAAGAGAAACCGGTCTCAGCCAGTCCACTGCAGACTAAGCCTTCACAAAAGTTATTGTCTCATTGTAAGCCTTGATTTTCTGGGGTTAAAGGTCAGTGTCTTGTTGAATGTATTGTTAGTTTAGGCAGGTGGCGAGTGTCTGGATGAGGATGAGAACTGTACAGGGATCAAACAAGATCAGTCAGCGTGCTGACCTCACTGGACTGGATTTTGTGCATTCTGGCCTTTTGATCCATGCCCTTCATTTATCCATTTATGCCCTACTGCATGCAAAAGTACACAGACTGCATACCTGAACAAATCATCTCCCAAAATCTCCTCCCGTTCATTCCGTTTTTCCTCCTAAAAGTGAGAGATATAGAGAGAGAAAAAGAGAATGCCAGAAATGAGAACACAAATCCTGTATTCATAACGGTATTCAACATGTCAGGGGTCAGCAACTACTAGCACGTGAGCAATTGCATCAGACGTGAATGCATTTCAATTAGATGAAGTGACTGCTAGTCTACATTTTTAAGGAAAACTTCCTCATATTCACATGGCCTATTTTGATTAAGAGTAAGAAATACCATTAAAATATGAAAAATGAACTGCAATAGACAAGAGAATTGTGGATGGTCGTTGCAGGTTAACAGGTTTCAGTTTTGCATCCATTGCATGTGGACGACAGCTCAGTCGTTCTTCTATTTGTTGCTTTTAGCTTTCAGAAAAAAAAAGTTACTGCTATCATTGTTGATGTTCAACCCACTATCTAGGGTCCTTAACATTCCACACAAATCACAATAATAGTTATGTGAAAACTACAACATTAAGGGAAAAGATCACACAAATACCGTGGGGTTCAGTGAGGATATCTATTATTTAGAAATGAATCTATATATTTCTTTTTGAAAGAAGTCTCTTATGCTCACCCAAGGCTGCATTTCTTTCATTAAAATACAGTAAAAACATCAATATTGTGGAATATTATATTACAATATAAAATAACTCTTTTGTACTTGAATACATTTTGAGATGTAATTTATTCCTCTAATGGCAAAGTTGAATTTTCAGCAGCCATTACTAGAATTACCAGTCTAGTGTCACATGATCCTATAGAAATCATTCTAATATGCAGATTTTTTTTTCAGTGTTGCTAACAGTTTTGTGGAAACCGGGATCGATGGATTTTTTTCCAGGATACATTGATGAATAGAAAGTTCAAAGTTGAAAGATTTTTTTGTAACAATATAAAAGTCTTTACTGTTACTTGTGATAAATTTATTACAATAATATATGTGCACCTAAATAACTACTATCGGGCTGATGATGTAAATATAATATACAACCCTCCCCCACCACTTTCCTTGTTTCCACGGTCTCTCACCTCTGCTGCCTGTCTGAGCCATTCCTCCAGTTCAGAGTTCTTACTGCGATTGTAAGCCGCCAGATCCGAGCCTCCGATAATGTTGGGCAGCCCATTAAATCCAGGGACATTTTTCTAAACATGCACACAGATACATGCACATCCACCAACAGCCATTCAAAATGTCACATAAAGAGATCAACAAGCATTATATCACTGAAGTGTGCATCCTCTAACCTTGCGGAACCTTTTCACATTCTTGTCATTAGGGTCATGGGTCTGTAGTGGACCGGGTCTTGGTCTGGAAGAGGTGCTCACAGTCAGGGACATGAACTGAATCTGTAGGAGCCTCCTGGGCAGCTCAGGGTCATTCACGGATCCAGATTTGGAGGTTGAGGCCTTCAGAAGTACAGATATTTTACTTTATTATTATACTCTAGTGGGAACTAGGGTAAACACAGTGATCTTGACCTTTCTGAAACCCTGAAAAGATATTTTAGGTAGTGTAGGTCAAACTGACTCACAACCAGCATCTGTATTAAAACCTCTCACCTGCATTTCCTGTCTGATTGCAGGCTCACAGTGCTGGGAAATGCCATTTTGGGTCCTTGAATTCTGAAAGACAAACAAACAAGGAACTAGCTAATCTACAGATTAAAAACAGACAAGATATAATATAAAACATATATATGAAACAAAGTATGGCTGTCTTTGTACCACAACAAAAGACACTTCCTCTTCAAGTTCTGGTCTTTTCCCCGTCTTTGCTGAACTATGCGCTTCCAGATCTGGCGTTTGATTGGATGACCTCTTTGACTGCCTCTCAGAGCCCTGATTTGTTGCAGCTGGGCCTGTTCTGTTGGCACTGCTTTGCTGATTCTTTGTGCTTTTTCTGCTTTTGGACTCAGTGCCCTCTTGCTGATTCGGTAATCGTGGGTTATTGATTCTGCTGTTCATTCCTGAATCAAGACGTTGTTTTTTATTAGCTGCAGACTGCAGAGGCTCATCCATTTCATCGGACATTATGGACTCGAGCTCTTCAAGTGACATATCTAAATTAGCGGCTGCTGCAGGTTTCTCTCTGCAGGTGTCGTGCTCTGGTTCCTTTCTCTTCTTGCTGCCAGAGCTTTGACTGGACCCACAAGCTTGAACCAGACTGGCACTGATCTCAGATCGTGACACTGAGCCGTGTTGGTTTTGGGCTGTATGCAATGTTTCGTGAGATCTACTGGCAAAGGAACTTTGCTGGATCTCATCCTCTTTAACCTCACTGTCTTTTCTGGAGAGTTTGGCGTCTGACTGGACAGAATTGGCACGGTCTTCCCGTGGCCTGCCACCATAAACAAATATATAACAGAAATCTTAAGACGGTGAATTAAGTCTCACATCCTGTACATTTCTACTGCAAATACTGTCACATGACCCTGTTCACCTGGTATTAATGTGCATCTTGGGTGATCTGATCACAAGTAATAAGAAGAAATATTTCTTGAGCACCACCAAATAAGCATATTAGATTGATTTCTGAAGGATCATGAAGACCAGAGTAATGGCTGCAGAAAATTCAGCTTTGCCTTTACAGGAATACATTACATTTTAAAATATATTAAAATAGAAAGCAGCTATTTTAAAAAGCCTACGTGATGTAGTGTGGCATTACACTCGCCTTTTCTTGCCGGCAGGCTGGAAGAAGTTTGTGAGGGCTGTCTGTTTCTGGGGAGACCGTTTTAGTGGGGTGCTGGCATTTGGAGGTGCTGTCAATTTCACAGAACCTTCAGGTTCAACTCGCCCCCTGCCAGAGGAAGCAGAACTTTTCTTCATCCTCTGCTCAGGTTCAACCACGCTGAAGCTTTCAGATGACATCACAGTCTCATTGACAATGCGAGTAGTGGAAGGTTCTGGCCCAAGGGATGAGGGTTTGTTTGCCGCTGACAGTGTGGAGCCCTTGTGTTTGGGGATTGTCTTCTCTGGAGTCTCACCAACTGTATTGATCCCACTTGTAACCACCCTGCAAATGTGAACAATGACTATTGGCACTACTGATTATCACTATATGTAGAAGAAATGCTGTAAATCAGCAGAGTGGTCTGTGAATTGATTGGCTTAAAAAAACAACACTGAACTGATGGATTACTCTACTCATTGCAAAAGTGTTTCTGTTGTCTCACTTCCAACTACATAACTCAGAGATATATAACTAAAAGTAGCAGTCTAGTTCATTTCAAAACACAAAACACTCTGATAAAATCATACCAATAAAAATACAACTATTTTAAATGATAGAATATAAACTAGGACACTTTTGAACACTAAAAGTGAGATTGCTGTTTTGAGGTAGTTGTATGGAGATTATAGGTTTTCCAATTTATTCTTCTTTTTTGTTGTTGTTGTTGAAGAGGTCCACTACCTAAGAAAGGTATTCTGTCAGATTCAGTGCACAGATTTCTACCTGCTCTGGTCCTGAGAGAGTTCAGTGTTGAGCACATAGGCTGTGATATTCTGGGAAGGTGCCGCGAGTGCCGTCTCATCTACAGCAGTGTTCTGAGAAAGTGTTGCTGCAGCAATGACTGGTTTCACTTTCACCGATTCTGTGAGGAAGTGTTGAGAAATTAGTCATGTGTCGAGTTGTTCACGCGTCAGTCAGGAAACCTATTTCTCGACACTCGAGTCACTGCCATGTAAGGATCAATAAGGACACTTAAAACACAGTTTAAAAAATGTACAATCAGTCATCATGTGAATAGTCATCATATTACTCGTTATGCACTCATTGTTAACACTGAATGCACTAAGAATGAGTAATGACCTAGAACAGTCCATCTACACCGGATGTGTATGTAAGTGTATGTAAACCCACCAGATTGCATAGAACAGCAGGGATTGCAGTATGTTTTATTATTGACATGAATGGCAGCCAATCCAATCTCAGATTCAGTGATAAAGCGCAAGCCGTTTCTGTGTGAAAAAGAGAAAATATTAGAGAGACAGGAATCGACCAAAAAAAGGAATTTATTGATTCCTACAGTAATACTCAGATAGCTCTAAAACAAAACATAAGCAAAACATTAAATATATTTTCCATAATATAATGCAAAATGACGTGTGTACATTTTGATAATAATATCTAGTTAATTCTATTTAATATTATATATTTCATTATTTTTAAGAAATAGACATTTTTGTACTAATGAAGCAGGAATGCGTGTTCTGCCACAAACAAAACCTGAACACATTCGTATACAAAATGGAATCGGCCAATCATCAAACAAAAATAATCTTTTTTTAATAAAGTTAGTGGAGTACTGTTTCGGACTGCTCTGGTCCAATTTAAGACCTGACTATATGCACAAACTAAACACCAGCTTCACTGTATTACTCAATACTCAGAACAATCAGTATAGTTGTCTGAATTGACAGACAATACTGGGCATGAGCAAAAATACACACACACCTGTGCAGAATCTGGGCCACAGAATCCTCCCACTTCTTGAAGGTTGGAGGGATCAGAGCCTGGGAGTTCCCCGATGTCATGTCGACCACACAGGTGCTGCCTGACTCCAAGAGTGAAATGGGCAGAGAGCCCTCGTCCAAAAGCTGGCTCACCCCACCTCCACAACTCACCGCCTGACTCAAACGCTTCATCTGAAAAGATGCATAAAACATCAGTGATTACAACAATAACACTCCGATTATAATTCAGCTTGGATTATAGTGATTTTCTCAATCTTTCTTTAACCTAATTACAATATTCAGCATGATAGAAAATGAAACTGCGAGTTTCTAAATTGAAGTAACTGAAGCCTACTGGCTATTAAAAAGAAAGGGAAAAAATGGGATGAGCCTTTCAATTTGTCCCACTCCCAAGCATCCTGTTTTAATAAGAAATATGCGCTCATCCATCATTATCCAGAGACAAAAAAATTATTTTTGTCTGTACAGTCTGGCTTTTATTTCTTACTTTCTTTTTTTGTTTTGTTTTGTTTTAAATAAATAAATAATGGTTTTTATGTTCCAAACAAGCAAACAAAAAAGGTTATTAGATAGATGAAAAACTTAAATTTAAATTAAATCTGAAATAAAACAAGTTTAATTTGATGTACTAACAACCAAACACTCCAAAAACACACACACACAAAACACTTTTAGAAAACCTATTTTTTCCCCCTGGGCCTTTAGAGATTAAAAACTTTTTCCCAATAAATCACAAGAAAGAAAATGACCTGTAGCTTCGATCAGCAGTTATTCACTCACAAATGAGCCTGCTGGTTACAGAGAATATCCCAGCTGTTCAACTTCTCATGGTCTGCTCTTCCTCCGAGCTAATTAGACTGTTTTACACCTGATTAATATAAAACAGAATGGAGGAGCTCCTATGTGACATCCAACTTTTTCACTGTATATAACAGCCTAATGAATAAAGACCTGATGCCATGCCTATCTTTCACTTCTCAGGAAAAGATCAAAGATAAAGAATACATGAAATAGGTAAGAAAGGTCAGAGTGCCTGTAACTGATAATATTGCAGGGCAAATAAAGGAGTCTTTTCACAAGTCAACAAAGACGAAGACGTCTTAGAGTCTGGTGGTGGAGACTAAATGACACAGCTGCAGCAGTTTGAGGGTGGGCTGAAAAAAAAACTTCTGCACAGATTTGGGTTCAGAGGTAACATCTTTTTCTTATATAGTAACGCCATGTGACGTGATAAGGAATATGAAAGTAAGAAAACAATATCATAATCCTTTGGCCTCATATTTAATGGAACAGACCACATCCTAGTGCGCTGCCAACAGACAAACAAGCTTATACATCCTGCTCTAGAAGATTTCATTCTAAAACAAAATAAAACAAAAACAAGATAAAGCCTATTTTGGGACCATTAAGATTTATTTATTTTTTGACACTTTTTTCATGAAAATGAAGCAACATTATAATATAACTATTTAGCATATTCCTGTATTTATTGTATGTGGTGTGTTCTATGTATTGTACTATATATCTAGGTTTTATAATTTATATTTATACCACGGTTCAAAAGTTTGGGATTGGTAAGATTTTTTTTTTTTATGTTTTTGAAGTCTCTTCTGTTCTCCAATGTAGAATTTATTTAATCAAAAATACAGCAAAAACAGCAATACTGTGAAATATTATTACAATTTAAAACACCCGTTTTCTATTTTTATATATTTTTAAAACGTAATTTATTCCTGTGATGAAAAGCTATATTTTCAGTATAATTACAGTCTTCAGTTTCACATGATCCTTCAGAAATCATTCTAATATGCGGATTTGGTGCTCATGAATCATTTATTATTATCAATATTGAAAACAGCTGTGCTGCATAATATTTTGTGGACACCAAGATGCATTTTTTTCAGGATTATTGATGATTATAAACTTCAAAAAACAGCATTTATTTAAAAAAAAAAAAGAAATCTTTGCCCAGTTATTGCTTTGCTACTAAATGAATAAAAGTATTATTTATAAAAAAACAAAAACCTTTGAATGGTAGTGACAGTCATGATAAGCAGCTGTAGAAGTGTTTTTAAAAGAGGTGGAGTCTGTCCAAATGTTAATGTAAAGTGATGGTATAAATAATCATTTTAGTAGTAATTTTAAAAAATCCCTCTTGCCTGTTTTGAGTTCAAAAACAGAAAAGTTTTCCCCTTGAAGAGGCTCTTTCTCTCAGGTCGTGCACTCAGATCCACATCTTTAGCCAGGCTGGGCTCATCAATCTGGGGCCTAAATCTGATCAACACAAAACACAGCAACATCAGATCTATAATGTCTATTCAGAATATTGCCATTAGCTCTCCGCTATTTAGATGGAATAGAACAAGCAACTGTGAATGAGAGAGAAAAAGAGACACTCCATACTTCTCGGCTTTAGGCAGCGGGAGCTTCTGCTGCACAGCTCTGCTAAATGCACTGAAGAATTCAGGTTTCACTATGGGCCGACAGCACAGCAATGCACAGATTGTCTGCAAAGAGAGAGACAATGATTCAGCAGATGTTTAAGTGTACCATTAAGGTTCATTGGCAGTTAATCAGGGAACTCCAGGATCAAATGATATGCTGAAGCGGTCAATGGCCTCCTGACCTTTATGGTGACCTTTACTGTGGGCATGACGAGGTGAGTGCAGTCAAGTGTCCAGGAGTTGACAAGTCGCCCACCAATAGAGCGCAAATCTTGAGAGAGGGAGGCTTTCCTTTCATTATCGACACATGAGGAACACACCACAACACACTCTTTCTCCAAACTGAGTGGGGAAAAAGGGTGATTATTATTATCAGCTTCATAAAATATAAATTCAGAATATCTAAACGATGCTCACACACACACGAAAAATTAGACAACAGCATAAAACAAAAAAATAGAGCAACAATGTCAGATTTGTGAATGTCAATAGTCATTCATTGTAGTAATACATAAAAAATGACCAGTACATAATTAAAATGTTCTTCATTTGTACTGCACTAAAATAATGCCACAGGTGTTTGGAACAACATGAGGGTACATTTTTTAATTGTTGGCTCAACCATTCCTTTACCACTATAAACTGCTTCTAAAGCATCCTCGCATAACACACAGGAATGTATAGCTACATACAAACCTGAACTTGCTCTGAAAGACTCCAAATGTGATTTTGTCTCCTGTCTGCAGGATCTTTGTGGAGCCAGTCGCAAGCTTCTCACCATTGATGAAAGTGCCATATTTAGAACTGTCTTTTAGAGTGGCCGCCTGCCAACAGCATAAAAACAAGAAAACACCCTGTCAGCTAGTTGGAAGAGAAACCACTATGAACTAATGATAATCCATCCAAAATACAGCAGTAAAGGAAACAGGGCCATCTAGGGCATGATACATGCAAACACGCATTTACAGAATGCAATACCATCTTAAGAATAAATAGACTTGACAAACCTGTACAAACAAAATTGGATTAGTAATTTGATAGTGTCAGGATTAACAAGTTTAATAGTTTTAACTAGATATGTGGTTTTATTTGGTAATATGGTATATTGCAATAATGAACATGCATGGTATCATTATAGTCAGTACTTCAAAATACAGTGAATAACTGTAGCTACCTTATTATCTGAATTGTTTCTATTTTTAAAAAGCATATTAGCATCTTTTCCATCAAGTGGTCAAAATTTACAACACAGAGCTGTGTAACGGACTCAGATTTACTCTCTGAAAGTAGGTGGCACTTACAGAAATGGTTACTATAGTACACAAAGGACAGCCCAACTTAATATTTCTGACACCCGCTTACTGTGGAAAAGTAAGGAAATCAAACAGTATTTTTTAATGTTTTTAAACAGCCAATCGATTTTGTATTCGCTATGGTGTTTTTCTAACAGCAAACAGTTAAATACTTACTGTGTATTTACATTAATTATATATGTTTTTACATTTTAATATGGAATAAAAAAAAGCAACCCTGAAAAGGTATCTAGTTATTTGCTGAAAATGTTCTCATTCTTTATTATCATTTCTCACAGTTGTGCTCGTTTACACTTTAATCAGTCTGGAACCTTTGTTTACTTTTTTACATTTTTATTGTGTACCGGTTTATTGT
Source organism: Sinocyclocheilus anophthalmus (assembly GCA_018155175.1). Lineage (NCBI taxonomy): Eukaryota > Metazoa > Chordata > Actinopteri > Cypriniformes > Cyprinidae > Sinocyclocheilus > Sinocyclocheilus anophthalmus. The sequence continues at coordinate 149,845 of JADLZN010003951.1, read as the reverse complement.
ATTTAAATATTAAAGGTTATTTTTGTCATTTGGAAAACAGTTAATAAACTTGTTATTAGGAGGACAGCACTGAAGTTTGCTCATCTTTTCAGCCTATAATGTAAATTAATTTGATAAAAGCTTCAGCAATTATAGTGATATAAAAATGTGATAATGTCACATGCCTAGTTTTAACTGGTTTCCTACAGCACAAGACCCCCTCAATTATTTAAAAGATGACAAATGATCTTTCAAAGCACTAAAATGAGTAACATGGACACGTGAACGTTTGTCCTATTTTGGCTATTTTAATATAATTGTACATTGAACAAGTTCCTAAAAGATTCCTAATAAAATGTTCAATATTCTCAGTTATGACTTTTTTTTTTTTTCAAAACTTTCCAAGACGTTATTAGTAATATACAAATATAATTTTTTGCATCCTGAATTTAAATAAGTATTTCACAGCAAGAATGACTTACTGTATTCAAAGTAAAAGTGACTAAGGGAAATAATGACGCACATGATTCACAGTTCTGCTAAGTAATCAGCAAAATAATAAAAAACAATTAGTAAATTAAAATGTGATTACTTTGTGAAATACCTCCCACAGGACTGCCTTTGACACAGTCTTATTAAGCAACATAAGATATTTATGTACAGGCTCTAAGAGAGCCAAGGAAAAACAGCCAAGATGACTTTTGTTAACAACACAAAAGTCAAAGGCATGTTAACAAAAAGTGCTGTTAATGCATTCTCCTATCTTAGAAGCTATCATTGAGGTTTGTTAGATAATGTATAAGAATGACAATGAAACAAAGTACAAAAGCAATCATAGTGGGACACCAAACACCTCTTCATGGAAGATGGCTTTTGTTTCTTAGGCAACATAATATGGAGATGCTCACGAGGAGAGTTACTCACCTGCTCAGTGACGGTGAGGTTGGCATGCACACGGCTGATGGACTGATCATTGGACAGCAAGATCTCACAGTTCTTACGGCCGACCACATACTCCTGACCCGGCAGCAGAACGATACTTTCCCCTTCAGAAACAAAAAGGCCTGGAATGAATTAAAGCATCCCAACATATACGGATATTAATTACTGGAAATTTGGGGGATTTCTTTATGAGTCTTCTACTATTATATGACAAAATCTGCCTATAAATATGATTAAAAAACAGTCTTGATTTCACGTGAATGTCTTTACACCTCTCAGAAAGATGATGTCTGCGTCAAAGCTCCATAAAAATGAAGCATGTAAAACAGGCTCTGGAATACAAAAGAAGATATTTTGAAGAATGTTGGTAACCAAGCAGCTCCAGTTCCCACTGACTTCCATTGAATGGTTCAAAAAATATATGGAAGTCAATGGGAACCAAAACGGCGTGGTTACCAACATTCTTCAAAATATCTTCTTTTGTGTTCCACAAGAAAGAAAGCAATAACGACATGAGGGTAGGAAAAATATGAGTTTGAGATTTTTTTTTTTTTTCATAAAATCCTTCAATTAGTTAAAATATTCCACTGGGTCGTAACATGTCAGTGTATGCAATACAAAAAGGTAGAATATCAAGCTCTTTTTCAGACTTGGTTTCGGTGCTTCAAAGTTGCAGAATGTGTGTGAGCGTGAGGGTCCGTGCATCAAAATTATTTACATATAGAGCAATTGTATTAATGCATTATTTAGCAACATTGCTACTGATTCAAAGCCATTAGCTAGCATTCCAAAGCACTTCTAAACAATTGACAACTGCAATTATTCCATTTCCGAATACAACAAAGCAGATACACCAGACTTTCCAAAGTATTATTCCCAAACTAAATTATTATGAATTAAATTAAGTTTTTTTAAATTGGTTTAAATTATGTAAATGACGAGTTTAAAACATTTTGTGTGGACTAACGTTATCTGTCTTTTATAGTAAATCATGATCACAATGAATGTAAAATGTCATTTGTGACAAGGGTGAAACCAAGAGCCCAGTTTTGAATAGTAATTCTGGTTGATTCGCATTATAAAATAGATTAAAATGCATTTAACATTTCTACTGGGTCTTACTAAAAAAAAGGAGTAATTTCAACTCAAGTTAGAATCGTGACCAGGAACAAAACAAACACTCAACAACTTACCAAGTCAAATCTGATGTTAGCATGCTGAATGTCATGACACAGCCTCTCCATGTATGACAACAATTACAGTATAAAACAGTGTTTAAATAAAGAAATTAACGTCTTGTGACTCAGTTAAAGCCGTATAAAAGGCATTAGAAGTCATTCCCTAAACAGAAACGCGTTATGTAAATAGGAATACATTACATGAGCATTGTTATTACTTTACAGCTGGTTTGCAGTTGGTCTGGGTCACGTACTGCCGCAGTACACTAAAACAATCAATAACCGACTCATTTTGCACAGGAAACATTACCTCCAGACTCGGTCGGTTGCAGTTTCCACATTCCAATACTTGTCGCTTTCTATCGAATCAATACTTATCGAATGATATAATGTGGCTGTGGCTGAACTGTACGACCTGGCGCGCAACATTTACATCTTCATGTGCGACGTAAGAAACTTCAGTTTCAAAATAAAAGTACTACATGCATTAAATGGGAGGTTCAACTCTCAACTCATTTCAGCGAATCGGTTCTTTCGAGTCGTTCGTTTCAAAGAACAGGTTCTTAGCGTCCTGCCGTAATTACGTCATTCTTATTGCACACTGGCACACATTACATTTCATTACACTTTTAATCACTTTTAAACAGTGGTTTGTGAACATTTTGTTCAGCACAGGGTAAATTAAAAGGTAATAGCAAATTAATTAAATCGAATTTCTGTGTGAATTTCTTTCTGTCTAGAGAAGCCCTGGTTCCGCCGCATTGAGCTCTAGCTTCAGCAGGGGTGAACCAGTTCAACCGATTCATTTAAAAGACATGACTCTGAGGAGCAATTTATTCACAAATCAGACACTACTTCTTACCAATGAAAAAAATCTAAATGTATATTTTTCAGTGATGAAAAAGTGGAGATAACACCTGAAAACATGAAACTGATATAGATGATTTGATCAATTTGATGTGTATACATTTATTGTTGTGATTTTACATAACTTGCATTAAAAGTTCATGAAGTAGAGCTGTTTTAAACGTTCTTTTTAGGCAGCATATTCCCAGAATAACAGTGTTTTCATCAGTCAGTGTAGAAGTTGTTTCATAAATAGTCCATAAAATCCTTAAATTAATTAAAATATTCCACTGGGCCGTAACATGTCCGTGTATGCAATACAAGAGGTAGAATATCAAGCTCTTTTTCAGACTTGGTTTCGGTTCTTCAAAGTTGCAGAATGTGTGTGAGCGTGAGGGTCCGTGCATCAAAATTATTTACATATAGAGCAATTGTATTAATGCATTATTTAGCAACATTGCTACTGATTCAAAGCCATTAGCTAGCATTCCAAAGCACTTCTAAACAATTGACAACTGCAATTATTCCATTTCCGAATACAACAAAGCAGATACACCAGACGTCCATGGCTGTCTTTCCAAAGTATTATTCCCAAACTGTCCAGAACATTGTAAAATCCTTGAACATATCAGTTTGACTTGGTTCATCGTCTCACTTCCAGTGAGCGTTCAGTTTTCATAGGTATCACTCAATACAAGGTCCCAATTTCCTGTAATAGTTCGATATCTACAGTATGCTTATTGCCAGAGAATCTTCTGTATTATAAAATCCAAAATCCCTCAAACATTTCTTTGCATTAGTGGCATCTAGTTTTGTCACAAGCATGTTTGTGTATCTGTGTGTGTTAGTGCATTTGGTGTTCAATCAAAAAGAGAAAACAAGCCTGCTCAATACATGCAGAGGCATTCTAGGAAAGTATTACACAGGCTGGGAAGCTAGAGTCTGCCATGAGAGACAGACAGATGCAAAAGATCAAAGCTCCAATTGAATTATCTTAGTTGTTTTAGAAAAAACATGCACTTCTACCAAAAAAAGACAATGAATCAATTGCTGCATCAACCTCAGCTGTTGCAGCTGCTCAGATGATGTTTGAATTAATTAGCTACACTTTGCGAGATGGTCAATTAGTGAAAAGCGTTCAGTGGCTCGTTACAAAAAAGTTAACACCACATTTGAGTGTGTGTGGTCATGCATTTTATTGCATGTGTATATTTGCAGGGCCGTAACCATCATAGACACCCACAATCCAATATTTTGAAATGGCCAAATTGTCCCTCCCAATATTTGATATTCTTTATGTTGCTCTGTTTGTTGTTAGGATGACAAAACATTTTAAAACATTACAATTTAGGCTGGTCTGCCTCAACGGTCTAACAGCTCTCATCAGTGTCAAAATGATTGAGATGACATTTCAAAACCAAGAAGGCAGGTTTTACTGTTCACAGAGACCGAACATGAATTCCAGCGTAATGCTTCAGTCTTTGACAGTGAAAGAATGCGAGGTAAGATGTAAGTAGTTAACCATTTACTATCTGACAACTGTTTTAAGACAAAAATGCTAAATGTCTGACAGTGATATGCAAACTACTTAAATTTTTTAGTTAAATTTCGCCGTTTTGAATTAAATTTAGGCTGAATCATTTGTGTGATTCAAGTAATGCATAATTGAATGTGACAAGATATGAAACCATTTTACATTTTCGACATATTAGGCATACAAAAAAAATTAATGTGTACCTATTTTAAATTAACATACTATTTGCAAATAAGTCAAATTGAATTGATACTTTTCAAATACTTTTATCCTGCTTCTTTTACTGTTCTTTTTTTTTGCGTATTCCCTTAAATCCATTTAAATCCTTTAATTTATTCCTTTAATTATTCCTTTCAATTCCCCCAAGTTCACAACATAGTTACAGCCAAACATAGGGTTGTATGTTTGTAGTTGCATGAGTGCATTGTAATGAGCTGTGAAGACCAGGAACAGTGTCAGAGGTGCTGCATTCTTTCCACATCCATGTAAACAGTGAGCGAGAAAAAAGCACTAGATGGAGCAAAAAATACATGGAAATACAAAACAGAAAGACCGGAGTTTGTCAGGCACAGAAAGCAGAGGGTCTGATGGGTTAAGCTCTGTTATATCGGGTGTAGTGTTCGGTCTTATTATGGTAAGAACAGCTAAAATCTTCACCGAAGGTACATATACTGTTTTTTAAACAGCATGCTTCACATCATCCCTTCAGCAGGATAAATTCCTCATCTCAAACCTGTTATTCTTTTCTCAGATTTTCTCTGCCCCCTCTCCTGAATCCAGCTGTGATTTATTCCAGAGTCCCTCGCCCCATTTCAGAGGGCAGATTCTGAGTAAAGAGCTCCTGATGATTCTTGTGACGGTGGGTGGATTCTGCGCAGTGATGCGACAGATGTTGAGCTGAGATCTCCGCAGCTACGCAAGTGGATTCCCCCGGCCCTTACAGGGTTGTCATCATGGCGGCGGGCATTATGGCGACTGTCACTATAGGAGTGATGGTGTCCACGGCAGTAGTGGTGGACGTGCTGCTGCTGCTGCTGCCCCCTGTTGGCCCCCAGAGAGTTACGAAGTACCTTCATAGAAACATGTTATGGGTTATTTTGTACTAAATTGACCTACACAGAATTCTAGCTGAACTAAATGATTTCATTTATGGTATTGGCAATGTTTTTACCTGTTCTAATGGCAGACTTCCATCACCTGCTGTCCTCCTTTTAGGCCCCTGAGTACAGTTTCCGGTATGCTCAGTTGCAGGGGCTAAGTTACGTTTGGATCTCTGCAGGAAACGTTGCACTAAAACTTTGGTGACCTGAATTTAAATCGAAAATGTTTGTCTGCTTGTTTATACTAACATTTACGGCAATATTGGGTAGAAAAGGGGGATTGACAGATTTTGGGGTCCTAGGCATCAAAAAGACTAACCTTGAGGTCTCCAAGTGAGCGTGCACAGTCTTTGGGTAAACGCATCGAGGTGGCTGGGACTTGTTTTGAGGGCAACCGGCTACTTATAGCCTTAATGCTGTCTTTTCTGGGCAGGGAAGCAGGAAGTGCCAGAGAGGAGCGAGGCAGCAAACCAGCTCCAGACAATACCCCTACGCCACAAAGGAGATACAAACAAACCAAATTATTCAAATAAGTGAGCAGGAACAGATTATTCAAAAAATAATGTATAAATAATGATTTATTATTTATATACTCTTATAGTATTTATTAATGATTTGTTTCAAATTAGCTTTGATATTTTCCATTTTTTTTATTTTAGTTCAAGTTTGAGTTATGTTGTTATGTGATTTTGTAATTTTTATTAGTTTTACCTTTGCAATTAATTGTTCATTTTAAATTGTTTAAATTAAAACTAAAACAGATGGTTGTTTGTAAGTTTGGTTTCTTCCAACCAAAAAGTCTGACATACTTGACCATATTTTATTCTTATCACTGTTCTCATGTTTAGGTATGATAGCTTTTTTGTCCAACTTCCTCCTTACTACCTCACTGTGACTGAATGGGTCAAGTTACTAAACAACGATAGCGGTTTCTGACATATAAATGTGGGTGGTCATGCATTAAAAAAAGTAAACAGATCTGAGCTTCCAAGAACATATTAGAATAAACAACTTTTTTTTTTTGTAAACAGAGAGCAAGTGATGAGTTCTGGAACTTCAAATGAACTTGATGTGATTTCTCACAATATTAAAATGTACATTTATCATGTGTTACCGTGGTTACTAAAAAAGTTAAAAGTAAAATAAAGCTGTATATAAACTAAAACTAAATGACAATTCTACTAAATGAAATAAGTTTAAGATGAAGCAATAAATAAAATAAAACCTAAAACTGAATTAAAACTAAAACTGAAATAAAAGTCAAACAAAATAAAAATGACAATGACCAAAATTACAGTCCATATCAACATTCCTAAAATTTTAATTACATGTAAAATAACAACTGAAAATGTAAAAGTAAAATATAAATAAAAACTAAAAATGTAAAAAAAAAAAAAAAAACAAACTAAAATAACACTGTGCTACTCTGAAACATAATAATCCTATATAGAAACATCTCTTACCTGTTTCTGATGAGGTCTGCGATCCCCCCTCACGGACTCCTTTATTGCCTCCTGAGAGACTGAAATCACCTGAGAAGAGAAGAGCACAAACACATTATCGTCATTCTGTGAAGTGCTTCAAAGAAAACAGAGTAACACAGAGGCAAACACAAATTCATGTTTTCACATAAATCCCAGACAACTGTAATCTGTTACATATGCATGTTCATACCTGTGTCAGTTGAAGAGCTGAGTCCTGGTTCACTGTGTGACCTCATGAGAGGTAAGAAGCTGTTGCTGTCTTTTCTATCACGTCCAATTTGCTCATGTAAACCTGGCCGCGGAAGTACTGTATGGTCCGGCCGGTCTTGAGCAGGACCTGTTGGGGCTGTGGTAGGTGGGTTACTAAATTCAGATGAGGAGTCCCGTCGGGAAGGTGTGCAGGGCCGAACTCGGATTTCTGGGATGGAGGAATGCTGAGATCCTGCTAGGAACTCCAACTGAGAGCAGCTACTTGCCAACAGAGCTTGACGCCTCAACACTGGAGACCTGTGGAGGAAATTATGAAGGAACTTTACAGCTAAAATTTAACTTAATTATTTAACTATTTTATCAATTCTTTTAAACAACGATTTATAACGCTCTAGCTGAGCTCCCGGCATAGACTTTTTTCCCCCTACACTCTAAAGACTTGTTTAATAAGATTATTGGAGTATGTTTTACAAGAAAATATTGCCAAAGCATGAAAGCAGAACTGAATTTAGCAGGTGATCACATGATGCACTAAATGTTCTAATCGCACTTGTGTAATTGTACATGACAAAGGTTTAAAGACTCAACTTTTTCCCACCTGTAGGTAGAGGTGTGGTACGTGCTCGGAGAGGAGCAGGAGTTCGATCTCTCGCCTCTGAAACAACGTCTTCCGGAAGGAGCTACCATTCCCTCAGGATGTTGTGTGAAAGAACGGAGGCTGGCGTACTCTCCCCCCTCCCCTCCCTCGCTGCCCCCCCGTGGCCGTGCCCGCACACCAACACCCACTTCCATGAGGCAGGAGTCCTCAGATGGGGAGCTGTCATCTGGAATATCCACAATCTCAGACATCAACAGAGAGCCACTGTCCATTGACACTGAGAGAGAGGATATACAAAATGTACACATGTATACATAGTTTGCTAATTTAATAGTGTTCATACAAACTTGGTACTCCCGTGATGTAGGATGTTACGTTAAAAAAAGGATCTCTGTACATAGGTGATCACAAGAGATGCAATTGAAACGCACGTTAAAACTGATGTACCAAACGTATCTTAAAGGGAAATTCACCCAAAAATGTAAAATAAATTCTACTATCCATTTATCACTGTCAAGTAGTTCAGTTGTACAGTTTCTGGTCCCCATCGACAACTTGAGGGTGAGTAAATGATGACAGCATTTTAATTTTTGGGTGAACTTTGCCTTTAATACCAGGTGGAAACAGGGCCTGTTTGCTTAAGGATGAACAGAAGAGAGACAAGACTCACCTTCACCACTGAATGCTGTGGATGTTCCTCTCTCTCCAGACAGCTCACCGGCTTGAGTGTCATACACTGTGGCCTACGAACAGTGAGATTTACATCATGAACAGAGTATTACAAAATGATGATGATTACAATTCTTACAAACAGATGCAAAAGCATGATACCATGAAAAGAAAATTCCATTAAGCAAGGATGCGTTATACTGATCAAAACTGACAGTAAAGACCTTCACAATTTGTTACAAAAGATTCTATTTCAAATCAGCATTTAGGAATGATTTCTGAAGGCTGCCGTGACATGAAAGACTGGGTAATGGTGCTAAAAATTCAGCCTTGGCAAGACAGCAATAAATTACATTTTAATAATATTTCACAATATTACTATTTTAACTGTTTTTATCCAATTATTGCAGCATCAGGAAAAAAAAACATTAACAAAATGGTTTGAATCAGAAGTTGGTTTGAGTCAGAACAGAAGTTGAATGAAAACATTACACCATTGGCTGTAATAATAAATTAAAATAAAATTATAATTATTAATTATATTGTTGTTGTTTTTTTAAATAATAATAGTAATGATAAAATATAATTATTTTCTATAAATACTGAATTTTATTTTCAGTTCAAACAATGAATCTTTACACCCCTCAATGCACGAATGTACCTGACTGGGAGCCCTTTGACCCATCACTGCCTCATAAGGAGGAGGGCAATCCGTTGGGTACAGAGGCACTGGACTCTCCATTGATCCATTGTATGTGACACTGCAGGTACACACAGGAAAATTAGGCATGAGAAAAATAAATTATTAAAAGAAAAGGCATGACAAAAGAAGTGTAGTTCAAATGGACAGATACATATAAGAATAAAAATGATTGAGAAAAAAAGATTGAGCACAAATATTTCAATTTAACAACACTGAGAAGATGTTATCTGAACAATACTCTGTCAGAGCATCTCTAGTAGGTAAGTGACCTAACTAAACCTACTAAATACTAAAAGGTTTTCTTAAAGGGTAAGTTCACCCAAAAATGAAAACTAGCCCATGTTTTACTTACCCTCATGGCATCCTAGGTGTATACGACTTTCTTTTTTCAGACGAATCCAATCGGATTTATAATAAAAATTATCCTTGCTCTTCCAAGCATTAGAATGACAAGGGTGGGTGTTTTTTTTTCAATAGTCCAAAAGTAGTCAAATAAAGCGCATCCATCCATAATAAAACATGCCTCACACGGTTACGGGGGGTGAATAAAGGCCTCTATTTTCGAAAGAAGAACATCCATATTAAAAAGTTATAAACACGAAAGACGAAAGTCATATACTCCTAGGATGCCTTGAGGGTGAGTAAAACGGGCTAATTTTCATTTTTGGGTGAACTAACCCTTTATTGGTTTAGCTTTTGAGCTAGAGTTAGGAGATTTTATTAGCTCAATATGAAACCACAAAAGTCAATTGAAAGTGCCCAACATGATGGAAAAAGAGCAAAAAAAATTGTGTGTGTATTTTCACCTCTGTGCATCGGTCTCAGAGCTGCAGGTGTATTCAGGAGGGTAGTAAGGTGGTGGTGGAATGGGTGGAACAAACTCCTCAAAGTCCATCATGTTACTGAGAAATGCATCCTGAGGAGTGGTGCATTCTGGGTTTACAGAGCGAGAGCGATGAGGAGCCAGCTACAACAAACAGAGTGGGATGAGATAAAGGGTCATGAGTCTATCTACGCACTGTAGCATTTGAGAGAAAAATACAGCGATTAAAACAAAGTGTTTTAGTGCAAAGGTTTTGTGCATTTTGTCTCACTAGATGCAGTAGGTCCAGAGAGAAGATATGAATGCTACAGGTGACCGTAGACAGAGTGCAGATAATAGTAGAGAGAATACTAAGACCGCAGGCACTGAACAGCAGATCCTGCACACACATATAATATCATGGTTAAACTCAAATTTATTCAGACACCTGAGTGTTTGTTTTGGGGGGCTGGGACCATCCCAAACACCCTATAAGAGTTAAGGGACCCCACCTTGAGCTGGTGACGCACAGAGTGGCAGTCTGTATGTTGGTAGAGCACTAGTGTCTCATCTTCTGTTAGAGAGCATGTCTGCTTGGGGTCACAGCAAAGACACAGACGATTCTCCATCTGCAACAAGCACACAGATATTATTTGATTAGAAGAGAAGAGAAGAGAAGAGAAAAGAAGAGAAGAGAAGAGAAGAGAGAGAAGAGAAGAGAATGTACCTGACAGGTAACATAAGATGTGACCATCTGTGCATTCTGACATGAGAGCATGGAACCAGCCAGACTGAGAATCACACACACTGCAGACAGCAGCATGAACAGCGACACCTGGACGAAACAAAAACAGCATCACTGCAAAAACTAAGAGGAGCGGACAAACGCACACAAACACAGACAAGTCCTGTCAAGATGATAAAGATACGCACGACAAGAGTGAAGGGCCTCCTCCATGATATCACACCAACTACTCCGGACGCCACAACCTGTTTAACAAAAAAAGAAAAACATTTAAGGGAGAGATTTTCTTTTCTTCACACAAATCTACATAAGATGGCTTCAGAGCAAAAGATGTATTGACTACTTTTATATTGCTTTCATGGTGCTTTTTAGCCTTTTGGAGTTGGTTATATTATACTATAGATATATTATCTAATATATTACTTTAAGAACATTATATAAAAAAAAAAAATACAGAAAATAATAGAAAATGCCAGATTTTTTTTAGAATCCCCCTCTTCCAAAAATAAATAAATAAATTTTTGTCATCATTTCCTCACACTCATGTCAATAATTTCAAGAAATTATATGTTTTATTTATTATTTATTTATTTTTCTTTCTTCCCCATATAATGAAAACTGTTTGGTTTGCAACTTTCTTCAAAATATCTTCTTTTGTGTTCCACGGAAGAAAGATATTATTTATACAGGTTTTGTAATACAGTTCTTCTGTGAACAATCCCTTATCCCCCCATTTATATAACTTTTTTGTTTTAAATTTACTTAGTATATATTTATTGCAATATATTTAAATGACCCTGTGGGATTGACAGCAGAAATTTAATATCGCATGTTCCACTGCAGGACACATCATGCCAATATTTATATATTCAAATAAACTATCACAGAAACTTACAAAGAAGCCAGCCCAGAAAGGACAGGACTGTCTGACACGGGGTGATGAGGTGAAGGCCAGGCTTGTGAAGCTGAAGGCCAGCACCATGGCCCCCAGCGCAAGGTGACACAAGCCCAGGTACAGCAGGACGCGCGCACTGGTCCGCCCAGACATCCCTCTGCGACTACCGGACAAAGCTCGAGACCCTGACATCGAGGCCACGCTGCTGGAGTCCGACGGTGAGGGCATGATGGCTACTGAAATACTTCCTAAATGATGGGACTATATGTGACTCGGTTTAATATGTGAAGAAGATACTTATTTAAATATGCAGTTAGGGTCTCTATAACATCCACAGCTGTTAAAACTCAACTTATGTTGAGTCAACATTTATTCTTGGCGTCGTACATCTGCATTCTCCGATATCCCTTGATCTGGCTTGCTCCATCGCCCACCTGCCGTCTCTCTCTCCCCATCCCCGCGGCATTGCGGTACCCAGAGCCTTCAGCAGGCCGAGCAGAGCAGCTTTGGCCTTCTAGCTACTCCGCGGAGGAGAATAACACAATACGAGTCCTGCTCACATGGAAGTGTATCTTCACCGGGTTTCCACTAGAGAGCCTCGCAGCCCCCACCTGAACTCGGAAAACACGTCTCATGAAGCACAACGGTGTCCGGAGAGAAAAGAAAAGGAAATGAAAGCAGGCGCGCGGAGGCCGTTTGTTGTGAAGAGCTCGCTATGTTGCTCCCCTGATGCATCCGTTTGTTTTGAATAATAATTATAAAGCCACGGTGTTCCCTTTGAGAGTTTTATCCTAGGTAGTCTCCCCCTTTTCCTCCCGCAGTCACGAGGACTCCCGTCCCGTTCGTATCCCGGACATGAGCATCACTACGTAATCGCGCCAGTCTTGAAGAGTCTTTGCGTACGTGTGTTATTCACACATATAGTCTTTGCGCCATGTAAACGTTGTCCGAGGCAATTTCAGCGGGACTATATGCAGCGCATTATGGTAGCACGTGTCCGTAATATTTGTTCAATGCGGCACCGCATTCACCCAGAGCGAGGTGCTGATGCTGCACTGGGTGGGCGGTTGCTTGGCAACCTTCTCCGACGTTCACAACGGTTGGCGACCTTTCCGCGCATGCGCAGAATAAACAGCTTCTTCGTACTTGGGATTTTTATCATTTTACATTCATTTGGCAGATGCTTTTATCCAAACGCTTTTAAACACGAGAAATGCCTGTTACACGTGGTTTCCGTCATCGTTCAAAATAGTAAAGGTTAGGACAGGAAAAGGACAAATGATAGTGAGAGAAAAGGAAAAAGTAAAAGCACAGTTTTTCTTTATTATTTTAATTTGAGGATTTAGTTAGATGCTCAAGGATGAGATGAGTTTTCAATTGTTCCTTGAAACAATACATTGTTACATTTACTATATGTCCTTAACTAAAGGAGGTGAGAAATATTTAGTATAGTGTCATTATCACAAATGGAAAAAAAACACTATAAATGTATGAGATTTTGAACATTATTTACTTTATTAAAAGAATATCATTGTACAGATTCTGAGAAATATGCTGTGGAAAATAACATAGAAATGTGGATTAAGGCAGGAAGACAGAAACTTGATGCAAAATTTATGCAAAACCAGATATTTGTATTATGTCAGACCATAGTCCCTTTTGGAGAAACACACTGTGAATTTTCAGTAGAACATTATTATAATCCCAACCATAATACAATACAATCAATCAATTATTTTCTCATTTAACATCCTAAAATTTCTCATCCATCCTTTAGAGGTCAAAGTCTTTCAAATTGAAGTTGTTCACCTTTTATAGCAACAAACTTTAAAACCATTTGTCAAAAAGTTCCGATTGGCCATCATACTGGACTATATATTTCACTTGAAGTTGCCAAAGATACAGATTCAATAGGTATTGTTATCCATTTTGACTGAGCAAAACTTGTGCAAGTCAAACCAACATTGTCTCGATTGTAGCCAAGTCACTGTTTTTGTTGTGTAGTGCGAAAATATAAATGAAGTAAAAAAAAAATTTTTAAAAAGTGATTTTCCTCTAACTACTTGAAAGCTGTACCCTGTTTCATATCTCATTTCATGTATTTCATATCTTACTAGTGCCATCATACTTTGAAACCACTTCCTATTAGCATTCCATATTCACTTTGCAAATTATTATCTGGCATTAACACTGCAATGTTACTGTATGTGATTGTGTGTATGTGTTTGTGTGTAGTGAGACCGTCCTCTGGATAAAAGCATATCTAAAGAAGAAGACATTTGGAAGACTTTTTCTCTGTGCTGGTAAGTTTAACCTCACGACCAGTGGGACCCTGTAAAAACAGTAAATATAAGAAATGTTATATAATGCCTGCCCTACAGCCTGGTAGATTTGTTACTGTTCTTGTCAACTTAATCTTTAGATCTGTCTGATATAATAATTTTTTTTTAAGTCATGTGATACCAGTCAAGATATCATAAAACTACAAGTAAGAACAGTTGAATCACTTGAGTTCTTAAAAACTCAAGAGTGATTGTGTGTTTCACTATTAAACATGCACACAATAAGCATCAATATCCATTTTATGTATCACACACTGAAAACTCACTGGCTTCTTATTTGACTTCAGCAAAATGTCTCGTGCAAGAGCAGCAAAAGACTATGGAAAGAAAGTTCAATTAAAAGTAGACCAACTACATCAAATTTAACAGTGAAATGCACAGATTTACTTTACAGTTTATGTTTTTATTATTAACAGTCAGACATTTCTGAAACTGAAACTCATAAAACTTATCTCAATATCAAAACAATCATTACTAAGAATATAAGACAAATACAGATAACTGTATGACAGATAAAGATCAACTGTGACTATAAACTAACGATACTAGACCAAAACTAGAAAAAGGCATTTCTTTGTCCATACCTCCTCAACGTTGATGCTCGATTTTGCACTAGTCTCGAAGAATCGAATACCATGTTCCTTTGCAAGCTATAATAAATGAAAAAAGAGAATCACTTTTTTTAAATAAAATAACTTAAGTTTGTTTTAAGCTGAAAAAAAAAAACATCTATGTAGTACAAAAATGAAAAAAATTTGACATGTGGTATGTAGTGATGCTGTAAATAACATGCTGTAAATAAACTGACTGAAAAGCTATTCCTAGCACCAATAAAACACCTTGTATGCACCTGGACCCGCATATTGGTAGTATGTATGACAGCGCTTACCTTCTCACCTATCTCCTTTGACACTTTCCTTTTGGCCTCAATATCGCACTTGTTACCCATTAACATCCGACTTACACCTACTGATGCATTCTGGGAAACAGAACATAAGAATGCACTCACTTCCTCATTTTCTTCATAACCGAGACTGATAACAAAAGGCCCCATTTGTATTTACACTGCATCTCTTTTCTGGTAACCTGTGCAGGACCTACTTCCTATGGCATCTTATCAAGAACTGAAACTCACATTTTATAAAGCTCGTTTCATTTTATGCTTTTTTGGAGTTTGCAAGAAAATATCTGATTGTAGTCAAGGGTCATATGTCCACCTTTACTTACAGGGACGTAAGCACTAATTAATTTAATCATCTACTGCAGTACATTTTCTTAAAAAAAAAAACACTATAATGACTAACAAATTATCTGTTAAATTATTTTATTTTCCTTTTTCGCTCTTACTTCTTTGATGCTCTTCATCCAGTTCTGAATATTCTCAAAGGATTTTTCATCAGTGATGTCATACACAAGGATAATGCCCTGAAAGACGGATCAAAATAATGCACCATTACCATCATGACAAATCATGTGTATGATTTGTCATGCTTCAATAACTGTTGAAATAATCTGGGTTTCACAATAACCACATAAGTAAGTTCACAGATGGCTATAGGACCAAAAAGGATAGTCTGCATTAAACATGATTCTCGTCTCACCATTGCCCCTCTGTAGTATGCAGTAGTGATGGTCTTAAACCTCTCCTGTCCTGCTGTGTCCCTAGCAAATAAAACCAGTTGCATGCATAAGACATTTTAGCACTCAGAAAGCTTGTCAGTAAAAAAAATGGCATGTTTAATATACTTCTTTTATAGCAGCTGGACTTTGCACTTCAGGCTGTCATTGTGGCCAAACATAAATGACTTTATTGAATTGTCAGAAGGTTTGTGGGAAGCCTTAACTAAAGTCAACCGGACTCCACCTTTGGCACATTTACACAGAGCTTACCGTTTTAACAGTGAGCTGTCAAACAGAAAACGACAGTGAAGACGTTTTTTGTGTACACAACACTGCCACTGTATTTACACAGACACTCTGTACATATGTAAAGAATTTTGACTGAATAGACTTTAATAAAGCATATCTTATTATGCTTTATTAAACCTACTAAATCTCTGATTTAACAAACATTAAAAAACATAAAAAAATTACAAATATATTTCAGGGTAAATGTATAGCCAACTGAAACTAAAAAATTATCAAAAAATCATTACTTAAAATAAATTGTAACTGAAATAAAGTATTAAAAAACAAGTTGCCAGAATATTTCTGTAACATTTCTCATTTTAATTTAGTTTAGCTTTAGTACTTAAATCACTAAAACTACCACAGAAATTAAAATGAATTTTAAAAAATTACAAAAACACACATCAAAATTAAAACAGAAAGAAAAATATAATATATATTATATATATATATATTTTTTTTTTTTTACCAGACTTGCAGTTTGACTTTCTTTTCCTCAAACTCAAAGGTCTTCACTTTGAAGTCAATACCTAGGAAAAAGAAAAAAGGGAAACAGATAAAACAGGAGGGGCAGGAAGGAAGGGTGAACATGTTTTAACCCCAAGAGGCATAATAAAAGTGGACTAATGAATGTCTGCTGCATTCAGAAATACAAGAGCAGACATAATGAGATACAATCACTGCTCTGATGGTTTAATAAACACCCTGCTTGGTTTTTCAGTGAATTGGATGGGAAAAGGGAGAGGGAGGGAAGGGGTCTTTTGAAGATCTGGGTGAATGCACTAAATGCCATGGAGGATGGCCTCCATCTGATGCAGAAAAGAAGGGGGGTGTAGCTGGGGGAAGAGATTGCAAAATGAGATACAGAGAGGGGGCAGGCTGTGGCTGGCAGAAGTAAAGTAGCGCGAGAGGGCCGGAAATGCAATCAGGGAGGAGGATACACACAGAGCACGGGATGATCCGCAGGACTGATTGAGTTATACTGGGCCAGGCTGGAATGACATGCCGTTTAGACTAGTACTGACATGAACAAACACTTGGGGAGCACTTGTTTTACAAGCTAGAAACTAGGCAGAAGAGCGAAACGTCTTACCATATCAAACAGTATTTAAACAGGTTCACTTACCGATGGTTGATATGTACGTTGAATTAAAATTGTCCTCTGCAAAACGGATGATCAAACAGGTCTTGCCAACACCACTATCGCCAATAAGCAATAATTTAAAGAGGAAGTCGTATTTCTTTGCCATTGTTCGTTTCACCCAGCTCTTTTAGCAAGTTTTAGATGACTTTCCCCCCTATTTGTTCCTAACACTCAGTAACGCGCAACCTTCTTAAAATCCTTCCGTCTGATTAATGTCCTCCTCGTTTGAAACTTCATGGATTTTCTTTCCTTGGAAAACTGTCAGCGGTGAACTCAAGTTTCGCTTTGTTGCATCTGTCCGTCCAGATTAGAGGTAAACAATTCCATAAAAACAAAAGTGGAAAAGTTTGCTCACAGCCCTCTTAACGCGTCTATGGTCTGTGGCGATGTTTTCAGTGCGGATGCCACGCGTTCGTCATTTCGGTCCGCACTGCGCTAGTTTTCTCTCCTGTACGCAGGCTTTCAGCATTCATCCATACATAGACAACAGCGGACTTTTGTTCTCCCTAAACTTTCCCTTGCCCGAGTTCCCAAAAGCTGACGTCGAGGGAGGGAGAGGTTTAATAAAACAGTGCCGAGTAGAACCGAGAAACGCATCTGTCGACAGAGGGCGCCATTGACACACAGATACTGAAATAAAGCACCCGTTGAACCCATAGCGGTTTTCGGGGCGTTTTTGGTCTGTTTTTGAAATTGGAAGCAGGGTTTGTGACGTTGTCAAAAATATCTATGCAAACACAATGTTATATAATGCTTTTTAAAAATAAAATAAAATCGTTTTTTGTTTATATATACAATATATATAAAAAGTTTTATCTATATAAACGTGTAAGTGACCATTGTGGGCCTTTTAAGAACCAGAAAAGACCTTTCGGCTGTAAAATTTTTACGTAGTCATTTTTATGATAAATGTATTCAAATATTATGATTTTAATGATTGTTATCTATGGATAGGTAGGGTCTAATGGCTTTCCCAAAAAACTGTACATCATTTCTAAACACTATACTGAATTAAGTGTTTTGCCATAAGTAGTGATTGAATCTGTGTAATGGACGTGCAAATTGAGCCATATTGACTGTCCGTGCCACAATGTAAATTAGTTAGCAGAATTGTTTTAGTAGTATTTAATACAATTGTTTTTTTGTATTTAACAGTATTTGAATTAGCTGGCTTTTTTGCCCATTTCCGTTTTAATTTTAATTTAGTTAAGTTTTAGTGGTTTTGTTACGTGGTCTTTGTCATTTGTATTCGTTTGTTTTTTGTATTTCTATTGGATTGAGTTTTATTACATAATTATTTTATTAGCAATGGTAGTTCTTAAAATTATTTTATTTCAGTAGTGCCAGGGAACATTTAGTATTATTTTGAAGTTAAATATTAGTGTATATGGATTATATATTATAATAGTTTAGATAAGAGTAATGTTTTAGTTAACACAGTAAGTGTCTATTAGCAATAGGATATAAGGAAATAGCAAAAGGTTTGAAAAGGAAAATTTAAATGATAACAAACAGTAAAAAATATTATAAACATTACAAATATTTTCAATGATGTAAAATATATATACATTATAATACACGAAATGATGTTCAAGTATCTTTATGCATATATCTGTTACCAGTTAGGGTGAATATTATTATGTATAATTAAGTATGACCAAAGACTTTGGAATGACGTCCGAGAGTTTAAATGGCTTTGAACTTTCCTACATCCTTACAGCCTGTCTCAGCTCAGTTCTTTGTAAATGAATTAAGAAGAAATGAGTTAGGAAGAAATGCTTTTATTAAATGTTAGTGAAGTATTTCCTGCCCCTGCTCTCAAGCCCCGTTCATATGCACCATGTATTTCCGCTGACCCCCCTTTTCCGCTGCTGCTCCTCTGTCGCCAACATGCCTGTGAGTGCGTGCGAGTACAATCAAGTCCATTTAAAACCGAATCACGCATGGAGTGCGCATTAAAAAGCATCGATTGACTAGCCGAGGATTTAGTTTATATGAATTTATCGGCAACGATATATTCATTTGATCTATTTTGAGGTTTGAAGTTGGAAAAGAGCGAGATGCGTGCTATGTGTATAGGAACGACAAGATGGCCGCGTGCATATGCGTTAGAAAAGCATGGAGAGCATCGCGCTTCACATATAAATAAAACAGTCTTGATTATTTCGTTGAGATTGTGTAATTCTATAACTTGAAGAGAATTATTATGTTTGAAGGTGGAATATTGGTCGCACACCACTCTTATAGTTGGTAAGACAGAAAGTAACTTATGTCAAGAATAGAGTCGCCCTTTGTCGTGGCAGTGGTGTGCGTCCTTTGACAATCAACTGTATTATCAAGCCCATGTAACTGTCACTTGCGTAACATTTTCCGTTATTGAGTTGTTACGGTGTTTATACGGATGCTGCCATCGTTGTATTGAAATGGCATAACATGGCTGTGTCATAAATAAACCATAGTTGAGACCTTGCAAATGTGATTGACACAGCTATCATCACTTTCAGCTCGCGAAGGACTTGCTGCACCCAACGCCAGAGGAGGAGAAGAGAAGCCACAAGAAGAAGCGCCTCGTACAGAGTCCCAACTCTTATTTTATGGATGTCAAATGCCCAGGTAACATCTGCAGTGTAAACAAGCAGAGCTACTATGAGACATTTACAGAGCTGTCGCTTTGTCATAATTATTGGAGCACAAGACAACATTTTCAATGGCCTTTTTTCTGAAAGTTTTTTTTCCCCCAACAGGTATTTTTAAAATGTCTTAAATTGTTTTAAGCTTGTAAAGCGAACCAACCAGATACAAGGTGAATCGTAATACAAATTTTGATTTGAAGCAACAAAAACTATTTTAAAGGTGTCATATGATGCGATTTCAAGTTTTCTTTCTCTTTGGAGTGTTACAAGCTGATTGTGCATAGATAAGATCCCTGAAGTTGCAAAGACTAAAGTCTCAAAACAAAAGAGATATACTTTATCAAGGTTAAGACTCTGCCACGCCCCCCTAAAACGGCTTGTTCTAACATGCCCCCACATATCTACCTCACTATGTGGAAATATTAGCATAATGCCGCCCAAATGTGCACGCAAAGAAAGAAGGCGTGGTTTCAGTAACTACAGTTAGTGTTGAAGCAGCCATATCAGGGAGACGCTGTGTGTTTCTAGGCGAAAGCAAAAGCACTTTATTTGGCCTTCCAGAAGTAGATGCATTTAGGAATCTTTAAGATTACTTACAACAGAACAGCAATGCATTTTATGGGCAACCGTTTCGGGAACCTAGGAGAGGAGGTAATTCTGAATTTGCTATGACAATCTGCCGCTTCTGAATCAGCTACTGTTTTGTTATTAGTTTAAGTATTTGCTATTGACTGTTCAAATCCGGAGTTTTGCGCATCGTGTGTGTGTGTGTGCGTGCGCGCGAGTGAGAGAGACAGACAGACAGGGTCACATCACAGTGGAGTCAGCTGTCTTAACCGTGGCTTGTGTACTGCAAACACATACCAGCTTCATCACTGTGTCTGTCATGTGACTCTGTTCCCTTTCGGGCTCTGTCTTTACATTTATTTTGAAAGATGAAGCTCGCGATTATGGTAAGGGGCGTTACATTTCCGACGAGTGCTTGCGGTGTTCTGCCAATGAAAATGCACTGGGTCAGCTGGCCAATCAGAGCAGACTGCGCTTGTCGAAAGGAGGGACTTTGTAGAAAACGAAGCGTTTGAGAGAGGCGGGGCATAAAGGACCTACAATAATGTATAGTATTTGAAAAATTATGTGTTTTTTTGAACATTAAAGCATGTTAACATATTTTGTTACACCAAACACACCAAATAATGATCTTTTAAAAAAGCATCATATGACCCCTTTAAAAAATCAGAAAATTGTGTACTTGGCTTCAATAAGGGAATGAATACAATCACAAGAAACAGAGTGTGTGACATAATTGATAATTTGAAATAATGTGGGTTGACAGCTTTACCAAAAACATAAAGAATCAAGGGTTATTCTCCCAAAAATGAAAATTCGTTCCAAACCTGTAAGACCTTCATTAATTTTCGGAACACAAGTTAAGATATTTTTTATTTAATCCGAGAGCTTTCTGACCCTCTTTAGATGGCGACGTAACTACCACGTTCAAGAACCAGAAAGGTAGTAAGGACATTGTTAAAATAGTCCATGTGACATCAGTGGTTCAACCTTAACTTTATGAAGCTACGAGAATACTTTTTGCGCACAAAGAAAACAAAATGTTTGCGCGTTCACGAGAGTACCACGATGCATGCGTGTGATGCTACTAACGCAGGAGCCAGTGTTCTGACGTAGTAACAGGGTCCCTGACTCCCAGTTCTATCTCAATATCCACCAAAATTACCCCTTGATTATGTCATTACGATCACTGTAAACTGACTGCTAAATTAAAAGATGTTACTTGAATAGAGTGCTAGAAGTAAAAATAGCATGAATGTTTTCCATAGGGAAATGTATTTTGAACAAATTCTGAGCTACAGGGTTGTTGAGATGGCATATGGCTTTACCAAAAGCATCAACCTGCACCAACTTATTTTATGGATAATTGTTTACCATTTTCACCAGAATTTCTGGTGAAAAACCACAATACCTACAATTCTGCAGAGTAATTTTCACCAACCAGAGAATCAAAATAGGCAAATTGCACCAGAAGAACTATTTAGCACCCACCCTCTCCCACGAAGCACGGCAAATAAATAAACTTTTTTTTTTAAAGGATAGGAAAAGAAAAATAATGATATTGCTGAAAAAGTGGACAGGCATTGTTGTCTTTGCTGTGCGTCCACATAAAATGGACCCTGACTGCATATGTGATCATAAGTTAATGCATTAGAGTATGTCTGAAACTTCTCACCATTCTCTCTTTGCAGGCTGTTATAAGATCACTACAGTGTTCAGTCACGCACAGACGGTGGTCTTATGTGTAGGATGTTCTACAGTGCTGTGCCAGCCCACCGGAGGAAAGGCGCGCCTCACAGAAGGTATCGCTTGTATACACAGACACCAATGAGCATGACTTTAGAGGGATTGCCCAAAGCATGAAGCAACCTAGTTTCTCTAGTTTCTTGAGAAATCCGATCCCATGAGCAGAATCCCAAAGTGGGCTTTTCTTCTTTCTAGCAGCAGTCAGAACATGTCACACTAACACAATAAAATACAGCCTTCAGAAGATGACTAATGAATTCATGTTTTGGTGTGGGAGAAATATGGCTGGAAGTGCACTCACAGATCAAAGATACACATACATGCGCTTGTAAATGTGCCGGTGCCATGGCAACACACCCACACAGACCACCCTAGTGTTTCCCACTTGATCATTGTTCTCTTCTTGAGCTGAAGCCTGATGATTGGTGAAGCTCTGAAACTCACTGCCCTGCTGGCAAAACGTTCAGCAGAAAGCAGGAGAGGTAGTAGCAGATTGTTTCTGTACCACTCAACACCATTGCATTATTTAGTTCCCCACCCACAAATTGACATTAATATGTTCTATTATTTAAAGAATTTTAATTGCTTCATTAGTGCGGATTTGTAAAACACAAATTAATTTTTTTGAGAATTTTCCGGCAACTAGAGATTATTTTGATAATTGATTAATCGATTGTTTCTTTGCTTAATTGCTCAGACTAAACAAAAAGCCTTTATTTTTTTGTTACATATATATGTGTGTGTGTGTGTATATAATATATATGTGTGTGTGTGTAATATAGATATATATAGAGAATATATATATAGTATATATAAATATATATATATATATAGATTTATAGATTATTCTATCAAATCAAAATTAGCATGTTAACGCATGCGATTAATTTTTCCAGTTTAACTGCTTTTAACGCAGGGGTGGAGCTAGGGTTGGCCACCCCGCTCACAACTGCTGCTTCTGTCTCTTATTTCTTGACAAGAATTGAGTTTATTTAGACGCAGAGCATCTTTATGACTGCGCTCGTAGCACGTGCTCTTTAATTGCATGCACAAATGTGGCGGCGTGCGCTGTAGCCTGTATCATTTCATATTAAAACCCAAATGGAAATAAAAGCATGTGTGTCAGATCTGTGTCATGTTCAGCAGTGGCAGCTCTCAAACTAATACCAGCCAAATATCCTAATAACCCAGATGATAACAATATCCTGATGATGATACTCAAATATCCTAATTACCCAGTGATGTCTGTTAATCAAAGAACAAAAATAAAAGAGGAAATCAATTAACTTTTGTAGCTTTATGATTCGTCTATATTTAATTTCGAATTTCGTGTTTGATAACTTTGTTCAATTTCTGAATATTTCCTACTATCTGAAGGGCAACGGTAAATATGACATTTATTATAATGGGTTTATGTGAAGATTGTTTGAATTTCACTTAAATTAGAAGTTAGTTTTTCAAGTCTAATAAATGTTCAAATTGATAGCTTTTAATTATACTGTAATGTTAGCATAGTCAACATTACATATAGTGAATGGTTAAATATTAGGAAAAAAATAATTTCCTAGGGACATCAGTAGTATTGGTATCAGGGATACTTGCCTTCAGTCATAAAAAAAAGATACCATTAAACAAATATTAAAAATATACTGTCTTTGTTGTTTCTACATTAATTTGAAGACGGAATGAGAAATTATTGCAATATAAAAGAATATTTAAAAACTTTAATGTAAGGTGGGATTAATCAATTATTTTCAGAAAAAATGTGCGATTAATTAGTTAATTGTTTTTAATTCATTGACAGCATAAATAAATCTATAATGTGAATGCATTTCTCAGTTGCACTTCCTGTTTGTCGCTCACTTAAGTCTTTGATGTTTAAGAACCCTGTTAGGACAAGCAATTTTTCAAAGTAAAACTGCTCATGAATTTCTAACATTTACGGATAAGAAAATAACTCAAATGTAAGTAATGCGCTGATGAAAACACCTCAAGCATATTAATCAAGCACCTGGCAAGGCAACCTACATGAAACGATACGCTTACAACATTCTTTAAAATGTTTAATTGTGTCTTGAACAACTTTTTCTTGCCCTATTTTATCTGCGGGGGGGTTTTTTCTTCATAGAATTACATTTTCCAATACTGTGTGGCGAAATACATAATTGATTTCAAACTGAATTCTAAAAGCCTTGTTCTTTCTCTCTGTTAACAGGATGCTCGTTCAGGAGAAAGCAGCACTAGTCTCTCATTAACCAATATGCAAGGATGAGGAAGACCACGGGAGGAGAGACAGGATTGGCCACTCCACAGGGATTTCAGTGACTCCGAGGCCGTGTTTCTGATCTCTAACGGGGCAATGGAGATGAAAGCTAAACCGAGAAGAGTGCTAGAAAACTTCAAATGTCAAAGTGCTGTCTGAACACAGAGCGTGTGAGGTGTATAACCACCAAACCTGTCTCTCTCTCCCTCACTTACTTTAAATAAAGGTTCATTTTTCATTTATGTGTGTGCTATGGTAGATAATTTACCAACCTATCTGCGTTGTCACTGCCACATAAATATAGTTTTAGTGTCATGCTTGTCTGTTGTATAACTTAATAATATCACCAGGTAATACAAATATTCTTCCTTAAATGTTGTATGCATTGTCTAGATGAGCAACAGGCAGACTGTTAACACTTTACAGGTATTATACATAGACTATGGTTCAAAAGTGTTGGGTCAGTACGATTTTTGAAATATTTCTGAAAGTCTCTTATGCTTAGTCTCTTATGGCTCAAAGCTGATTTTTTTTTTTCAGCAGCCATTCATCGTCTTCGGTGTCACATGATTTTTTCAGAAATCGTTCTAATATGCTGATTTGATGCTCAAGAAACATTTGTTTTCAAAGTTGATAGTGGTTGTGCTTAATATTTTTGCAGAATCTGAGCTTTTTCTTTTAACATTCTTTGATGAATAAATTACAAGAATTCAACTGACTAAGAAATAATTATGAATGTTAGAAATGTCTTTACTGTCACTTTTGATGCACTTTTAATGCATCCTTGCGGAATAAAAGCATTATTTAAAAAAACATCTTACTGACCTCAAACTTTAGAGTAAAAATAGGTAGCGCAAGTAAAAAAGTAATACTCTTCAGGAACCTGCGTTTGCATGTTTACTGTTGAATTGTATAGACTGTTATAAAGGAAATAACCATTTACTTGAAAGATTCTCACTGCGGCTTGGGGGAAAAGATGCAGTAAGTTACTTGGTACTCCAGAGCCACTGTTTTCTCTGCAGGACTTTTGGTTTTTGGCAGTGATGGTGTGAGCCACAGGTAGAAATGTTCGTCTTCTGAAAGAAATTTAGAAAACATTCACAAAAGAAAAAGGTAGTTTATAGGTCTGGTAGCATGTTTGAACCATAACATGCCAATTTAGGTGCACTTAACTTTTTCCTCATTAAAAAGGTTTGACGAAGTAAATAGCAGTCAATAATGTAAGCAAAGCCACAATGCAATGGACAGATCTTTTATTTTGTATTGTGACACATCTGAGTGAAAATTATTGTCTAAAAGAAAACAGTGTAGGGCAGGGACATACAGTGGGTACGGAAAGTATTCAGACCCCCTTAAATTTTTCACTCTTTGTTATATTGCAGCCTTTGCTAAAATCATTTAAGTTATTTTTTTTTCCTCATTAATGTCACACAGCACCCCATATTGCCGAAAAACCAGAATTGTTGACATTTTTGCAGATTTATTAAAAAAGAAAAACTGAAATATCACATGGTCCTAAGTATTCAGACCCTTTGCTGTGACACTCATATATTTAACTCAGGTGCTGTCCATTTCTTCTGATCATCCTTGAGATGGTTCTACACCTTCATTTGAGTCCAGCTGTGTTTGATTATACTTATTTGACTTGATTAGGAAAGCCACACACCTATCGATATAAGACCTTACTGCTCACAGTGTATGTCAGAGCAAATGAGAATTATGAGGTCAAAAGGAACTGCCTGAAGCGCTCAGAGCCAGAATTGTGGCAAGGCACAGATCTGGCCAAGGTTACAAAAAAATTCTGCTGCACTTAAGGTTCCTAAGAGCACAGTGCCTCCATAATCCTTAAATGGAAGACATTTGGGACGACCAGAACCCTTCCTAGAGCTGGCCGTCCGGCCAAACTGATATATCGGGGGAGAAGAGCCTTGGTGAGAGAGGTAAAGAAGAACCCAAAGATCACTGTGGCTGAGCTCCAGAGATGCAGTCGGGAGATGGGAGAAAGTTGTAGAAAGTCAACCATCACTGCAGCCCTCCACCAGGGGCTTTATGGCAGAGTGGCCCGACTGAAGCCTCTCCTCAGTGCAAGACACATGATAGCCCGCATGGAGTTTGCTAAAAAAAAACCTGAATAAGATTCTCTGGTCTGATGCGACCAAGATAGAACTTTTGGGCCTTAATTCTAAGCGGTATGTGTGGAGAAAACCATGCACTGCTCATCACCTGTCCAATACAGTCCCAACAGTGAAGCATGGTGGTGGCAGCATCATGCTGTGGGGGTGTTTTTCAGCTGCAGGGACAGGACGACTGGTTGCAATCGAGGGAAAGATGAATGCGGCCAAGTACAGGGATATCCTGGACGAAAACCTTCTCCAGAGTGCTCAGGACCTCAGACTTGGCCGAAGGTTTACCTTCCAACAAGACTATGACCCTAAGCACACAGCTAAAATAACAAAGGAGTGGGTTCACAACAACTCTGTGACTGTTCTTGAATTGCCCAGCCAGAGCCCTGACTTAATCCCAATTGAGCATCTCTGGAGAGACCTAAAAATGGCTGTCCACCAACGTTTACCATCCAACCGACAGAACTGGAGAGGATCTGCAAGGAGGAATGGCAGAGGATCCCCAAATCCAGGTGTGAAAAACTTGTTGCATCTTTCCCAAAAAGACTCATGGCTGTATTAGATCAAAAGGGTGCTTCTACTAAATACTGAGCAAAGGGTCTGAATACTTAGGACCATGTGATATTTCAGTTTTTCTTTTTGAATAAATCTGGGCAAATGTCAACCATTCTGTGTTTTTTTTTTTCCTGTCATAGGGGTGCTGTGTGACATAATGAGGAAAAAAAAATTTCCTTAAATGGCTTTTTAGAAGTGCAAATGGCTGCAATATAACAGAGTGAAAAATTTAAGGGGGTCTGAATACTTTCCGTACCCACTGTAGTTCAATTCACCTGGTTTTGATTAAACGTGCAGAAGATTGTAGGAAAGGGGCGGATTAAGATTAAATGATTGTAGAAGTCCTTCATACATCAGAGAAAAGTCAGTGGTTTTACCAGAAGATTGATGCATGACGTTTGATTTAAAAAAAACTATATGCTTGGATAAATTCACTATAAGATTATTTAGAAAATAGATGGATTTTTGATTCATGCTGACTTTAACATAAAAAGAACTGAGTGTACCTTTAAGGTAAAGCAGCTGGATCAAATAAAATGGGAGTGTCACCTGTATTAGTAAAGGGTTTGAGGATTGCAGGTACAGTCTGTGTGAGACAGCATGGTATTGTACACTGGAAATCATACATTTAAGAAAATATAAAAAGATCTGCAGGGTCAAAGCTTCAAATCCTGATTCTGAATCACATGATGGCTCTAAAGTCAATCACTGGGCATCAAGCATATTCAGTGTTGCACAGAATCAGAAGTGAAAACGCTTGAGTGTGACTTCTTTACCTATGAAAAGTGCAGCAGTGGTGGCCAGTACAGCAAACAGAGCAAATACTGAAATGAACAAGTGGCCAGAATTTGTTCCAAGATGACCTGAATATACAAATAAAGTGCATTTTCAGAGCTACAGAAAAAAATGTGTGTTACACTACTGTTCAAAAGTTTGGAGTTAACATTTTTTTTGTTTTTTAACATTAAGGCTGCATTTATTTGATCAAATTATGTAGTTGTCCCACAAATTATTAATTGTGGCCACACTGTACTAATTTGTTCCCTTAATTTAGTAAATTGTCCCCAATTTGTACTTTTTCATTCCCTGATTTTAATTGCATTAATTTTTAATTTGTGCCCACAATTTAATTTAAATGAGTGAATGAAAAATAGATCATGGCCATGGACTAAAATGGGGGAATAAAAAAAAATGAAAGATCAAAATATTAATTTTTGGCCACGATAAATATATTTTTGTCAGCAATTTTCAGCAGTCATTACTCCAGTCTTTAGTGTCACATGATTCTTCAGAAATCAATTAACGTATTTATGCACCCTTGTGCTCAAGAAACATTTCTTATTATCAATGTTGAAAACAGTTGTGCCGCTTAATATTTTTATGAAAACTGATGCATTTTTTTTAGGATTCTTTGGTGAAAGGAGAGTTCAAAAGAATAGCATTGTGGTGTTTGAGAAGTACTTGTGTATATTGTGTCTGTCCGTGTTTTTGTCAGTGATGTATAAAAACAAAAAAAAAACAATTTAATGCTGAATAAAATACTAATTTCTTTAAATATACATTATACTGACCCCAAACTTAAACGTTAGTGTAAATGTAGAATATAGTGAAAAATTGCTCTCTAACCTGACTCCGCGTTGTCCATCACTCTAGTCACCAATACAATGTGCTTTTGTGGAGAAAGGTCTGTGTACAGGGTAATGCTTGCAGTAGACGGTACCTGATCCAGGAAATGTAAGGTTGGATAGACTGAAATAAGGAGGAGAGTGGGGTCTTCATCTGACCAGACTGGATCAGATAACACAATGTCTGGGGTGTCTGACTGAACCTAATTAGATAACAGTGAAGAAATAAAAAAAAACTGAAAAGTGATTTCATTTCAAATGCATCTCTCCCATGATCCTTCTCATTCTTACCCTCAGTGTGCTGAGCATGTCTGTGGTGCCAAGGAAAGTTTGATCTTAGTGACGGGACAATGGAAGGCTGGCACGTACGGGAGCTGAAGGGATGACTGAAAAGAGTGTGGTGACTGAGGAAGTGACAGCAGGGCAGCTGGGGCTGACTGAGTCCGCAGACAGGCAGACAGATGGATGGAGAGAGACCGAGTGGACAGGAGATGGAGGATGGAGTCTGACTGGGGCTGAGAGATCCTGCAGCTGTACTGAGCTGAAACAGGACACAACAGACAGGTTAGAAGTGAGTCATAAAGGCTTGCTTCATAGTTAATCAAATAAAATGTATTTGATCAAAATGCAAATCTGTAATATTGAGAAATATTATTAACATCTAAAATATTTTCTGTTTTATATATCCTTCAAAAATCATTCTTATATGCTGATTTGGTTCTCAAAAAACATTTTGTATCAGTGTTAAAAAAACAGTTGTGCTGCATAATATTTAAAAAAAATAATTAAATTTAATTACATTAAATTTAAAAATACCCTTGGGCTCTTTCAGGCTTCAAACATAACATGGAGCTTAATACATAATCTTGTGTAAAACTTGTCTCACCAGTGTCTGAATTGTAGAAGGGTGTTGCATTAAAGATAGCCTGTAGTATTCTCATCTCTGGATAGGGGGCGCCAAAGTGTAAAGAGCACAGTAGCTCTGCCTCGGGATGTAGTTTCTTCTAGATTGCATTGAGCTACCATGGCAGAGGAGATAGAAAGAGAGAGAGAGTCACAAGCACACAATATCGTCAACACTGAATAACATTTAAAGTCCCCCTGTAGTCAAATATTTTATCCCTTAAAACTTATCTTTGATCATCAAAATGCTATATTTAAATGTTTTTTCTTGTGAAAATAATTTTCTCATGCCTTAAAATAGCTTGAATGTAACTATACCAGGGTTCCTCAAATCTTGCCCTGGAGGGCCAATGTGCTACAGAGTTTAGCTCCAACCCTACTCAAACTCACCTACCTGAGATTAGGGTTAGAGCTAACTGTGCAGGAAAGTGGTTCCCGTGGGCCAGATTTGAGGATCCCTGCTCTATACCCTTGCCTCATTTACTATATGCTGATCTATGAATATGCAAATTAGTCCCGTCTCCACTCAGTCACACCAGCCAGCGCCTCCTGATCCACTGAACTGTAGTAAACGCAAAACAATTGCATACACGGATAATGACTGATAAAACTATGTTTTTACTAGCGGACAATTACAGTGAATACTGTAACATTCCTTAAAGTTACTTACTTGACAATGTTGTGTCCTAAAATGCCTTGAAGACTCGAATACAGCCGTTTGTGATTCTTAATTCGCGCCCGCGAGCATACACGTGTGAAGTGCAGACGCCGATGCTACTTTTACACTGTTGCAATAGTATATATATTGGGTTATAATGCAAGTTAGCGGTTCTAAATTCACATTAAACCACAGCTTCATTGGTTTTTTGCTTTAATTTATTTTTGGTTTTGTGCTGGAATTGGTATATTTTGCATGCTAGTGATAGGAATCGATCCCTTGACGTGATTGGTTATTGGTTTGTGACGTAGCAAACCGAGGGCTGTTTCAAACCGTATTTCTGGGTCAGCCTTTGGGAAACTACAGTTTTCAGGAGAAAATACTCAGCAATGGTGTTGATTAATAGATTGGCTGGTTTGTCTAAAGGCATATTAAAAACACCATATAGACAAATAAACAACATAAAAAACTTGATTTTCACTACAGGGGGACTTTAAGTAACGTTTAAAGCAACTGTATGTAAGTTTGTTTTTTTTAACCTTGAAATATCAGTTTGAGAATTATTTTAATGGTACACTGACTTCTAATAAGATCAATTGCTTCTGTTTTTTCCCCCCACGCTTCCCCTAAACATCTGTTCTGGGAGTATGTAAGTTTGGTGAATGAGTATGAAATTCAGCAAAAGGGGTTGGTTGCTTTACAGCAGCAACAAATACACATGTACAGCTATCCACTGGAATTATGACAGTGATATAATTACGACAATGAATTCCAATGAAAGAGTTGTGAAAATACAAGAAAACTACATACATTTCTTTAAATAACAAAACAGTGTCTTTTTGCATCTTTTTGCCTTTTCCCTCTCATTTTTATTTTATCAAACTTTTGTGTGTGTCAATGTTTCAGTAATTTAATGTTATCAATGCTTTGGCAATATAAATCCTTTTTTACCATGCCAATAAAGCTACTTGTATCTGAATCTGAGTCAGTCAGTCCCAACCTCACATTCCATCTGTGCACAAATGTATCTATGACTCTGAAAGTGAAAATCCTGCCCAGATCTAAGATCTATGCAGGTCAAATAAAGTTGAGATAATTTCTCTTCCCACCCACCACATGTTTTAATTAAATAATGTGACCCTGGACCACAAAACCAGTCTTAAGTTGTTGGGGTATATTTGTAGCATAGACAAAAAAACATTGTATGGGTCAAAATTATTGATTTTTCTTTTATGCCAAAAATCATTAGGACATTAAGTAAAGATCATGTTCCATGAAGATATTTTGTAAATTTCCTACTGTAAATATATTAAAACTTAATTTTTGATCAGTAATATGCATTACTAAGAACTTCATTTGGACAACTTTAAAAGGTGATTTTCTCAATATTTAGATTTTTTTGCACCCTCAGATTCCAGATTTTCAAATAGTTGTATCTCAGTAATAATGTAAGATTATTTATTCATCTTTCAGATGATGTATAAATCTCAATTTCGAAAAATTGACCCTTATGACTGGTTTTGTGGTCCAGGGTCACAAAATTAAACAGTTGAGCTCACATCCACTGAGAATGATTTCTAGTCTAAAAATTAAGTGTTTAAGTGAATAAAGGGGGACCTGTGGATTCTCCAGACAGAATGTAATATCTGGATTATAATCTCTTAAAATGCCCAACAGTCTAATTATTCATCATTATTCTTAAATTCCTTTTATATAGTTGGATTAATGGCACATCAGGTGTTTTCCACAGTCGTGAACAGTGACCTCCCTGAATCTCATGTGGAGGTGTGAAAGGACTCGCCTGTGTTGGCAGCAGAGGTGTTCAGATCCACTCTGACGGTGTATTCTGAAGCTTCAGGCCAGTTAGTGAGGAACCTATCAGCGGGAGGAATGAATACAGGAATGGACGCAGGCTCCACTACCTGCATGACACCAGAGAGGTCTTCTAATTTATAACATATGCAATGGGTCTGTTTCAAATCATAGTGAGCATCTTGCCACATCCTAAAAGAAATGGAACTGATCTGGAATATATATCAGTGGTTTTCAAACTTTTTGGACTCAAAAGTCTCCCATTGCCCCACCCTTACAAGGTAAGATAAACAGAACCTGGGAAACAAACAGTTATTTAAGGGTAAAACAATTATTTCTTTATTGTACGCATTTTTTTGTATTTAATTAAGTTAAATAATTTAAATTTATTGATTATATTATTAATATTAATTATATTAAAGAGATAGTTCACCAAAATATGACAATTCTGTTATCATTTACTTACAAACCCAAATTGTTCCAAACCCGTATGCATTTCTTTCTCTGTTGAACACAAAAGACGACATTTTGAAGAATGTTGTTAGGAGTCATTGGGGGACCCGAAACTGTTTTGGTTTTTTCACCTTCTCACCCATATCCTTTAAATTTGTCCTCATAGGCAGCTCACTAGGTTTTGGAAAAGAGCTATTATGTTACAAAACATGAGGACACTTATGTAACTGCGCGGAGGCACAGATTACCTCTTTGAAGATTTGCTGTCCCCCTTCTAGCCTGTAGTAAACCACTACCGTCCCAGAATTCTTTGCAAATGCCACTCCAGTCTCAGAGTTCATTTGAAGGATCTCACTTGATGACACATCCCATCTGCCTCGCCAAACTTAAAGAGAGAAAAACAAATGCAAATGTGACCTATGGCACCTATGGCAGTTAACTCCAAAGCACAAGCATGTTTTTTTACATGTACACTGAGGTATGCACACAGAGTGCATGACGTCATTTTCATCATCACAATATGTCCATGCTATACATGTGCAGTCGATGTTTTATCTCCCAGTACTTTGCACACTTAGCTCGCACAAGGCCCTTGAATTTTTTTGTCCTCAAGGTGGCAACACTGGGCCAAACTGTCATTTCAAAGTTGGAAAAGAAAAGGATGAGATAGAATAACAGACACCCGCACTGACAAGAATTTGTGTGACGGAGTTAAAAGTTACTTGCACCTCTAGATTAAACAAGTACAAAGGTATTTTATCAGTCATTATTTCTGACGAGAAATAGCACAGACACTAGACAAGGATGAAACCTTCTAGTGCGCATTTTAGAGGCTTTTTACAGTGCCCTTCTAAGCGCCATCAAATAGAGTATACTATGAAAGGCTGTATGCATATATTTAGTGTTTGCTTCAATAATGGAGAATACTTTGCGTTTTAGATTAGAGGGCTTTGTTTACTAAAACTGGCGCTCTGCTTGCTAGTAACATAGTGATTTACCCTGCTGATCTGTAACAGGAGAGCTGAAACAGATGACACCCCCAGAGCGCAGAAATCCTGTGGGCTCTGGCATGGCAGGCATCACAAACAGAGGGGTGTAATCGCTCAGAAATGGGTTTGTAGTGTCTCCCTGCACCCTCAAAACAGTTAGACCGGGTGATGCCGTTTGCACCAGAATCGACCGACTGTCTTTGTCAACTATCAGTTGTACAAGGTCATCTCTGAGACAGAAAAAATAAGGTTAGACCACTGCTGTGAGTAACATAAACATGTATCTGTATAATTACCTGTTAGCTGTGACCAGTGTTTGTATATTGTGAGACTGTCGTCCCATGTTATCATAGTATAGAGCCCCGATACGGATGCTACAGTCCAGAGGGAAGGCAGGAAGTGCTCTATCACGGTCACTGTTCATGGATGACACAGTCGAAATGCGTACAAACCACACTGTTGACACCTAAGGCAAGAAGGATGTTGACATTAGGATTTAAAATGAGGGTAACCTACGGGATTTATCATAGTAAACACTTACCTCCACACTGATCAGCAGTGTTTGGTTGATACCGCAAATGTCCATGGCATAAACCTCCAAAATAGCAAGGCCTGTATCAGGCCCTGTCTTCAACACTCCTCCATTATCAATAGTAACAAGCCCTGCCCCCTACACCACTAAAGGTGTAATGGACCGGACAGAGTCCCTAAAACACACAGATTTTAAAAACTCTATGATGTTATCTAGTCACACATGGCCAGACCTTTGACTAAATAGCAAAATGTCTGTAAATGTTCTTTCTGAGATTACATGAAACCAACTTCATCCAATACTTCGGTAAAACAGAGAAAAAAAAATGTAAATGTAATTTTGATCAGGCACATTATTTGTCCAAATCATCATGAGAACTGCAGTGATGCGGAACAGACTTAATGGAGTGGATACTGATTTTTTTTCTAGTGGGGCAAAAAAAATAAAAACACACACACACATATATATATATAGATATTTTATTTTTTTTTTTTTTTTTACATGAAACAGGCCTACAACTCAACTTATTGCTCTGCAGGGGGTACTGAGAGAGGGGAGACATGAGGATGGCTCCTGGGCTTCCTGCTGTTAACTGCATCTCTTCAAACACCTGATAAAAGAGGGGAAACAAAAAAGAAGAAATACATTTAGAGTGAACTCCACATTCTAAAATGCTTTAGTATATGTTGAAAATAACATTTATGTAATGTAAGGTATTTCACATTGTGGTTAAAATGTTTTAGAGTAATAGAAACCTAAATATTATTAATATGTAGCATTCATTTGAGTTTAGACAACTACTGTTAAGAAGTATTTGGTCATAAGATTTTTAAAAAAACGGATTTTTTTTATTATTATTTTATTATATAATTTATTATATTTTTATTCATTAAGGACACATTCAATTGATTCTAAGTGACAGTAAATAATTTTATATAGTTACAATAATTCTGCTTTACTTCATTTCTGTTCTTTTGTACTTCCTTTTCATCAAACAATCTTGAAAAAGCATATCCCAGTTTGCACAAAAACATTAAGCAGCACAACCATTTTCAAAAATTGATTATAATAAGAAATGTTACATGAGGACCAAATCAGCATATTAAAATGATTTCTGTGGGAACATGTGACTCTGACGACTGGAGTAATGGCTGCTGAAAATTCATCACAGGATTATTATATACACTGTAAAAAATGCTGGGTTAAATATAATCTATCAAATATATTTTTGATCAAATACATGCAGCCTGGGTGATCACAGGAGACATATTTCAAAACATTAAAAAATCTTACCAACTCCACACTTTTGAATGGTAGTCTACATTTGAATATGATTACCATTTTATTTATGATTAAATACTAGTCTTCCATGAATTTATTCTTGAGTATTTTGAACTTCCAGATAGTCTGTTTTGCTGATTGGCCTTGTTGAACATGCCCTAATCCGTCTGACTAAAAGAATCTGTGATGAATTATGTATTTTAAGATTGAGTGGGTTACGGTATACAGTAATCATTTTATTGGTAATACTTTATTTTAAGGACCAATTCTCGCTTAATCTATTTAATTGTTTAATTAGTACTGTACCACATATTAATGCCTTATTCTGCATGACCATATTTTAAATCCCTTAATCCACCCCATACCTAAACTTGACAACTATTAATAATTATTAATAAGCAGCAAATTAGCAGTTTGTTCTCTTAGTTAATAGTGAATATTTGTTCCCTATTCTAAAGTGTTACCATTTTATTTAATTATATTTGATTGTAAACCAAAAAGATCTCAGAAGATCAAGGAAAATCTGCTTCCTCATGACGTGGCTCCATTAAATAGAGGGTTCTGACTGCTGTCACTCCCCATCACATAAACCGGCATCTAAAATGAAAGACTCAACCAAACCTCCCGACAGCAAAAACATGGATGCAAACAACAATAGTGAGCATGAGAAGGACAAACCTCTGTTCCTACAGATAGAGTCACTAAAGGAGCTTGTATCCTCACTGCTGTCAGGTTAAACACCTCCACCTCCACTTCATCCTGATCACAGCACACATTCAGTTCCTAGATTTAGCTGTAGCATTATATCTTTTTGAAATGTCAAGGTTTGTCTCTTTAATTTTTGGGAGATAATTATAGTTGAAAATAAGAGGAGTGCATGTGAGCGCATGATGTGTCTGAGCACAGATGTTAGCGATGGTAGTGGTGACAGCGTATAATTAAGGCATAAGGGATGAAAGGTTTGATTTACTGCACTGGTTAAGCAGTCATTTATTATTCATGTTGGGTGTCATGGCAATGGAAAATCACATCAAGCATATATGTTTGCTCTTGAGTCACTTTCATAATTTGGTTAATAAGTTGTAAGGAGTCATTTTGCATTTGACTGTGCTGCTTTTCCATTGTTTTTCTATGTAAACATGCTCTAGACAGACGTGTTTGACTGTTGTATTTGCATTGAGCATCTTTTGCATGACAAATTAAGTTAAAAACAGTTGAACTTATACAAAACAAGTCTCTAGACCTTGCATTTTTTTCATGTTTTTTTTTTAATGCAAAATCATTCTGTGTGAATGTGAACTAGAGACTCGAGCCCCATGTTTTTAAAATGCTGCACCATGTGTGAGACCTAGTGAAATGCAAAAATGTGCGGTGTGAACAGCCCCTACACTACTATTGTTGATGTCTGTGTAAATAATATTTTTTATGGACTATAAGCTCTACAAGGCAGGAAATTAATTAATTAATTAACGATTTAAAAAAACCTACAATAATCCTGGTTTACCAAAGGCAAACTATGTGGGCTACCTGTAAAAAGGTAAGCAATGCTTCTGTATTTTGTGTCTGAAGAGCTGCTCTGAGTTTGACCACACCCTCTGCCATGCCTCTGACCAGTCCTATCTCAGTTACCACGGCGATAGAGCTTTCACTCATAGAGAACTTGATGCCATACTGAGGATGAGGCCCTCCCTGCCATTTCACCTGAACATCAGATATATGTTTATAGTAAAAAAAAAAAAAATTTCTGTTGAAACAAACAACAGGTTTGCTGTGTCCTGTCATGCCAACCTGTCGCGCACTTCCAACTGCCAGAGTAAGTTTATGGGGCTGCAAATTGAACGGAGGGTAAACTTGCATATTCTTGTGGGAGGAGCTTATAACACGCCTATGTCCATCCACTGCTGAGAGGTGGAGACTGACCACGCCCACTGTCAGGCTAGTCACATGGAATCCCACACTGTAGGTTGGTACTTGTCCACTGGCCCAGTGTCCCTGTAAGCATATATAATGTACTCAATAACAATACTCAAGCAAGAGTGAAATATGACTCAAAAGCTACTTGCTTTATAACTATATTTTTTAACTAGAATTTTTAAACTACATTTTCTGTGAAAGATATAATATATAAAATATATACAAATATAGTTAATTAATTCAATACATAGACAGTAAAACCAAAAATGATTCAGTAACCAGATATAATTTTTTGATATTTTTTTTTACTAGTGGGTGTAGGGCACTATAGTTCATTTATGTAAAGTGAGAATAGCAAAATAAACTAAACTGTGATAAATTATACCCAAAAAAGTCGATAAGGGTTACCGACAACGTAAAATATAAAAAATACAAATTTATTTTATTTTAAAGATAAAAATTTGGGACCAGAAATGATTTTGACTTGACCATGTTTTACCTAAGTGTTTTTTTTATTTCTGTAATTGCTAATGCGACCCTTTTTACACCACAGACTGATTTGGTAATTGGTTGTCCTAAATTGGTATTGTCTAATTGTGTACTTAAATTTAACATCTGACAGCTAACAGCTATTCAACCTATATATTCAACCTTCAACCTATTCATTTGTGAGACAGTCTAACAGAAGGATGGCATTATCAAGATAAATTTGTTCTGACCAGAGGTCAGACAGAGGTCATGAGCCATAAGAACTGAAGATCCAGCTTGAAGTGGAGACACCTGGGATAGAAAGATTAGAAGTCAACTAGTTTATTTGTATTGCAAAATAGTTGATCTAATTCTGCACTCACTTTTGGTGAAATATTTGATGACTATACTCTCACCTGTATTACATTGCTGTTCTCCTGGTTGATGCTGGCTAACTGGTTGTCTTGCAGATGGACATGAAAGTGACCCGAGCCATGGATCAAGGTCAGATTTTCCTAAAGAGATGAATAGATTGACTAAGGAGTCATTCAAATATAACAAAAAACGTTCAGATGAGAAATGTTAGAGAGTGATGAACTCACTCACTGTGACTTTTGGATGGTTAAATAATGTGACATGAGGGTACAGTGTCTGGTCCACTGTACGTCATCTACCAAACGCAGATTCACACACTGAGACACTGGAGCTGTCAACATCTTATACAGGACACATAGTTCACACGTTACTCAGGCCTACATACATAAATATTGACACAAAAATAAACACATTAACACACACCTCTGGACATGTAAGAGTGACATTGACAGTCACGGTTCCTGTCTGTCTGTGGGCCTGAAGAACCTGCCAGGCTATAGAACAGGCAAACTGATTAGATTTGGGTCAATAACAAATAAGTCCACAATACAGAAAAGCAAAAATCTATCTTAAACCCTGTCTCAAGATCTTAGAAATTTTTATGTTGGTTTCATATGGTAATGTATACTAACTATATTTTACCAAAACAACTTCACTGCTTTTTAATAATTATTAATTTATTAACAATATAGTAATCATAATAGAGTAATTATAATGTAAGTAATAATAATAAAAGGAACTAGCATATATTGTTATAAATCTTTAAAGAAATATAATAAAAGATTCAACCCACAATAATTTTTTTTATTAGTAAAACAAAAAAATTCTTATTACAATCTACATCACTCTGACATTTTTCTCAATTTAATTCAGAAATTAAAATCATGCTCATTATGAAACGGGTGTATACATTTTATGAATGAATTGCATTTTCAATCTATTTTGTAAAGAAATAATAGATAAATAAATCAAGTATCATGTCATTGACCTCTTTACGCAATATTGTGATAACTTAAAGGGGTCATATGATGTTTCTAAAAAGAACATTATGTTGTGTATTTGGTGTAATGAAATGTCTTTATGGCCTTCTTGGAGGACTACAAGTAAAAATCATAAAACAGTTATTCTATCCCATATAATTTCATTATTGTATCTCTCCTGCACTGTATAATGCCCAGCACCTCAGACAGCCTGTGACTGTCTAACCAAGCGATGCTCTGCGTGATGTGTATTACAAAGTCTCATGCGGGATCGAATCACAAAAACACACGAGTAAGCTCTATTCTGGTGCTCGCCATGATTGGCCAACTGTCCAGTGCATTGTGATTGGCCGAATACCTCAAGCGTGTGACGGATATGTTACACCCCTTAACATACTGTGATGCCCTCTCCCAGCAGACCGAGGACTTCGGGAAGTCCACGCATCGCTGCTTCGTGCAGGGCATGGCCCATCATCCGGGGTTCCTCTTTAATTAGCAGATTCAGTACGCAATGTACGTGTTAAGGTCGGAACTGAGAAGAGAACCACTTAGTCATATTGGGTGTTACGTATTTCGCGTCAGAGGGAGCGCTGTCCGGAGGTCACGTTTAGTGACACACCTATAACTTAACGTACTTTTTGTTGTATTATAGGGCGTCATCTGGAGACACGTAACCTTTCAACGAGCTTGTGGTGGTGTCGAGAATGTGTGACTGGTTTTTTTTCGAATGTGTGCTACCATC
Source organism: Sinocyclocheilus anophthalmus (assembly GCA_018155175.1). Classification (NCBI taxonomy): domain Eukaryota; kingdom Metazoa; phylum Chordata; class Actinopteri; order Cypriniformes; family Cyprinidae; genus Sinocyclocheilus; species Sinocyclocheilus anophthalmus. Next base: position 110,147 of record JADLZN010003951.1, on the reverse strand, counting down.
ACCGGAAACAAATTAAAATAGAACGATTCGTTCGCGATCCCGGACATCACTAGGTCGAGACAAAACCAATAAAACCCATTACAACGAGGCATTTGTTGTCCTATACCAATGTAGCGGACATAATATACTGATCTATCTGACATTCTACTGCTCCTATTTTGATTAAATCACAACCAGCAGTGTGCGTGCAGTATCGCGCTGCATGCATCGCATTTGTGATCGGCAAGAAACAACAAAACAACCAGCCTACTACTACACACTTGCATCAAAAGAACGTGCGTTTGAATTCATCCGTGGCAAATTAATTTAAATAAAAAACGTACTTTACCAGGGCTGTGATCAGAATGTCCAGACTGTCCTTGCAAGTTGGGAACTGCCCGACTTATAGAAACAGCCTTTGTGCCACAGAAGCATTAGGCTACTTTCTCAGGAAACAGTCCTCAGCCATCCTCCATAGAATGTGCAGCACACATCTGAATATTTAGGTCGAACTGTTCTGGAACAGTGTTGTAAATATACAACTTAACCACTGATTTCTTCCTCTTTTGGAAGGCCAAACAAAGTAGTTTCGCTTTCACAACGGAACACACAGCGACTCCACAACATGGCAGCGGCAACAGCGAGAATAAAAGTGTGTCTGTCCTTCTTTCTTTGGTGGGGGACATTGGGGTGGGGGGGGGGCGGTGGGGGGCTGGGGTGTATGCGAAGAGCTTCACACAGGGTCCGGTGCTGTAGATATGGGGGATTCAATACCGTGTTTAAACGAGATGTTTTAGGAGGGTGTGGTTGACTCTTAACTTTTAAAAAGAATATCTCTTTGGATTTGAGACAATTTTACAGATCTTGCACCTTTAATACAGTTCGTCTTTGGCACCAGCATATGTAACCGCCCAAGAAGAAAGGAAACAAAAGAAAAGCATTGTGCACCTATCAGCCATGCTAAAGGAAATATGACCCCTTTAAAATGCCAAAATAATACAAGACAGTGCAAAGCAAACCCAAACACACCATGCAGTTTGTATCACGTCTGGGTTAGTCTGTCAGCCACTTTCATTGTGAACTGGGGGCTCAATGAGAGCAGACCAGGGTCAGAGGAGGTCCACCTCACTGAACAGGAAGTGAAATGATCAAACTGCACCCCCTTTTGGTCAAACACAAGACAACTGCAACATAGCATCCCTAGTGCTGGACACAGATAACCGAGAGAGAGAAAGAGAGGAATGACATGAAAGAATATGGTAATGTGATATTTATTTACATCAGAGCAATTCTAGGAGAAGAATGGAAGTCCAAACACTGAAAGAGATAAAGTGTGACCTCGTTAAATAAATAATGATAGAATCATGCTTAACCTATCTCACTACAGGAGGCATGCAGGAAAAATGCTTCAAATATAGCAGGAAAGCAATAAACTATTGATTTGGAGCAGGATAATCATGAAAATGAAACTGTGAACCTAGTTAATGTGTGAATAAATCTTTGAACATAAGCTGGCAGAGATATCAGTCACACTTAGATGAAAATGGGGCAAGAATGTGCAGTAATAGTCCTTCTTTGCCATCCATCAGTTCATGACCATAACGGTCACATTATGTCAGATTTATGTAAAGTTTTTTTGTTTGAAAGAAAATACTTTTATTCAGCATGGTGATTAATAATACTTTTATGAAAAAGACAGTAAAAACTTATATTGTTACAAGATGAGATTTCTGTTACTGTTCTTTTCATCAAACTTTCTATTCATCAAAGAATCCTGAAAATATGTATCATGGTTTTCACAAAAATATTAAATCTGATACTGTTTTCAGCATTTATAATACATTAATTTTTAATAATAATAATAATAATAATACTAAATTACTAAATGATAATAATGCGAAATTCAGCTTTGCAATATTTTGCTTTTTCAATATATTCAAATAGATGAGTTATTTTTAAAATTATTTAAATGTATTTACATTTTAATTTAATTATTTTTTATTTTAATTTAATTTTAAATTATAAAACATTATTAGTAATTAATATAAACATAAAAAATATTTACACAATTTTATATGTTATAAAATGAAATACGCTCTCACCCATGATTTAACATACATTTTGGTGTCTGCTGCACACATCATGGTTTGTAAAAATGTGTGTAAATAAGTTAGTACACAATTGTGTAATTATTCTTGTCTAATTATTACAAGTGTGTAATTATTCTTTCCATTGTGTGTGTTTTGCCTTGACTAATGATTTGCTTCATTAAATTGGTAAATCTAATTTCTGCCTCTCTCTCAGTGGGCTGTGACCAAAAAAAGAAACATTTATGACCAAAAATCAAAGTTTTCTTCATGATTCACTGGTGATCCTCAAGTTCAATTACAGATATGATGTGATGTTTCATTCTCAGAGATGGTTTTAGTATATTAGAGACAGTATATTGATTGTGAGGGTTTGACATTGATCAAAGACTTGGTTTCTAGAGCATCGATATCAGGAGAGGAAAAGCCCTCACACAACCCTAACACACGCACACACACGCACTGAGGGCCCATGCATGCGGTTACTATGGAAACTGACATAACACTTCACCCTGCATATCAGACATAATTGCATGGCAAATGAGAGCAGCGGAAAGAGGGAAGGAGAGAGACGGAGGTCTGGTGTGGGTGTAGGGGTGAAACCGAAAGAAAGAGAAACACCTGGAGGGCGAGAAAATGAAAAATGGAAAGAAAAAAGAGAGGTCTGAGCAGGTGAAGGGAAAAGAGGAAAATGAGTGAATCATAAAAGAGTTTATGAGAGGACGTAACAGCAGGAGGGGGCAAAAAGAGAAAGAGAGGACAGAGTGGGCATTACTCACCAGTCCACAGGGGTAGTGAGGCTGAGTGCAGGAATAGTGAATGGATGAAGGTGAGGACAGGGAGAAGAGAAGAGAGAGAGACAGACTAGTGGGGACGCCACACGCCACCTGAACTCTGCTCTCCTCCCCTGCAGGAATCTGGAGTCCGAACCTGGAGTATTATCACACCTGAAGACCAACCACTGCATAAACACACATATGAAAAAAACATACATGACTGCAAGGCTACAGCACTTCACCCACTCAAAGAGCTTATGCAGCAGTGAAATTTCAAATTCTGAATTAATTCTGTCTTATTTCTGTAATATATAGCATACAGGTGCATCTCAATAAATTAGAATGTCGTGGAAAATTTTATTTATTTCAGTAATTCAACTCAAATTGTGAAATTCGTTTTTTAAATAAATTCAATGCACACAGACTGAAGTAGTTTAGTCTTTGGTTCTTTTAATTGTGATGATTTTGGCTCACATTTAACAAAAACCCACCAATTCACTATCTCAACAAATTAGAATACTTCATACGGCCAATAAAAAAACATTTTTTGTGAATTGTTTGCCTTCTGGAAAGTATGTTAATTTGCTGTACATGTACTCAATATTTGGTAGGGGCTCATTTTGCTTTAATTATTGCCTCAATTCGGCGTGGCATGGAGGTGATCAGTTTGTGGCACTGCTGAGGTGGTATGGAAGCCCAGGTTTCTTTGACAGTGGCCTTCAGCTAATCTGCATATTTTGGTCTCTTGTTTCTCATTTTCCTCTTTACAATACCCCATAGATTCTCAATGGGTTTCAGGTCTGGTGAGTTTGCCGGCCAACACCATGGTCATTTAACCGACTTTTGGTGCTTTTGGCAGTGTGGGAAGGTGCCAAATCCTACTGGAAAATGAAATCAGCATCTTCAAAAGGCTGGTCAGGGGGGGCAGAACAGGAGCATAATGCCTCCAAAAAAAAAATTTGTATTTTTATTGGTAACGTGTGCAGGTTCCTTTGGTTTTCAAAAACACAGGACCAACCCCAACGAGCATTGCAAACCCCTAAAAAAAAATAATCACAGACTGTGGAAACTTAACATTGAACTTCAAGCAACTTGGGCTATGAGCTTTCTCCACCCTTCCTCCAGACTCTAGGACCTTGGTTTCTAAATGAAATACAAAACTTGCTTTCATTTGAAAAGAGGACTTTGGACCACAGGGCAATAGTTCAGTTCTTCTTCTCCTTAGCCCAGGTGACGCCTCTGACGTTGTCTGTGGTTTAGTAGTGGCTTAACAAGAGGAATACGACATCTGTAGCTAAATTCCTTGACACGTCTTTGTGTGGTGGCTCTTGATGCCTTGACCCCCGCCTCAGTCCATTACTTGTGAAGTTCACTCAAATTCCTGAATAGATTTTGCTTGACAATCCTCATAAGGCCTCATATTCTCTCGGTTGGTTGTACATCTTTTTTCTTCCCCACGTTTTCCTTTCACTCGAACGTCTTTTAATATGCTTGATACAGCACTCTGTGAACAGCCAGCTTTTTGGCGATGAATGTTTTGTGGCTTACCCTCCTTGTGAAGGTAATGATTCACAATGATTGTCTTCTGGACAACTGTCAAACCAGAAGTCTTCCCCATGATTGTGTAGCCTAAAGAACCAAACTGAGAGACCATTTTGAAGCCTCAGGAAACCTTTGCAGGTGTTTTGAACTGATTAGCTGATTGGCATGTCACCACATTCTAATTTGTTGAGATAGTGAATTGGTGTTTTTTTGTTAAATGTGAGCCAAATCATCACAATTAAAAGAACCAAAGAACTTAAACTACTTCAGTCTGTGTGCATTGAATTTATTTAATACCGAGTTTTCACAATTTGATTTGAATTACTGAAATAAATTAACTTTTCCACGACATTCTAATTTGTTGAGATGCACCTGTATATATCTCACTGGTTTCGATTTATTTTCTATAACAAAACCACAAAATGGCCCCCAGATTATGGTGATCAAAAAAAACTTTCAAAAATACTGCGTGTTAACTTTCTTTTATAAACACTAACGCGTCAAAGTTTGGAGTCAGGATGATTTTTTTATATTTTGAAAGGAGTCTCTTATGCTCCCTAGGCTGCATTCATTTGATCAAAAATACAGAAAAATTATTAATAATGTGAAATATTATTAATATTTAAAATAACTGTTTTCTATTTTAATATATGTTAACATGTAATTTATTCCTGTGATGGCAAAGCTGCATTTTCCTTAAGAAATCATAATTTGCAGCTCAAGAATAATTTCTTATTTTTATCAATGTTGAAACTGGTTGTGCTGTTTAATATTTTTGTGAAAAGCATTTATTGGAAAAATATATATATTTTTTCTAACATTGTAAAAGTTCTAACTGTCACTTTTGATCAACTTGCATCCTTGCTTAATGAAATAATTAATTTCTTTCAAAAAACAAACAAAAAAACAATTTAAAACCCCCAAACCTGATCGGTAGTGTATATATTTACTAAATATAATGAAACATTAAAAAACTAAAAATAATAAAAATGAGTACACTCTGTAGGTGGGATTTTGAACATTACTTATTATTAAATATTGTTTATCCAAAAAAAATGTCATCTTCTGGTTCTGTATAAAATAAAAATAAAATACAATCTATTAGTATTAATAACTACACTGAGAGTAGTGTAATAATGCTGTACGTATGACACTTGAGTCACATTGCAGTTGAGGACATTTCAAACCTGTTCTCCCATTGCGGTGCACGTGACTTGATATGCATATCGAGCTGGCATTGCTTCGGTCGGACTATAACGCCTCCACAGTAACACCCCCCTCCGGCTGCACCTCGACGTCACTAAAGAAACGTAAGGGAGCCCCTCCAATATAATAATATATAATGAGATGAGTCCACCAAGAGAAGAACCTCAGACACAAGAGACTTAGTGAAAGAAGGAGAGAACAATGTCACTGAGAGGCTAAATGGAGTACAAAGCTCACAATAATGTCCTTGTTAAAGTTGTTGCTGTCTTTCATTAGCGTCTGACTGACAAAAGCAAAGCATTGATCCATCACATTGTCCTGTTAAACTCCCATGAGTGTGCTTGGCAGCGTTTGCCCCGGACCAGAGCGCTCCGCTGCTCTCTATGTCCCTGGCATGCTACAGAGTCATATATCAGTGATCAGGAGCGCTCAGTTTCACATTAATCTTCTGCTACTCCCAAACAGTTCATTATCTTAATAAATAGCCACCATAGGGCTGATAAATCATCCTTTATACAGACATGACACATTACCACAATCATAACGCAACACACCCATACAGTTGTGACAGACACCACCCACCACACACACACACACACACACACCCACACAGACACAGACATACTTTGAAAATGCTGTAGGCCACCATGTTGTCGCCACTGATTTTCATCCGCGGGGGTCTATTTCCACTGTGATGGTAACAACAGTGTAACCCTGTGAAAGAGCCTCCATACGGACCCCTCCACAGAATCCAGCACCTGGAGACAGAGATCCTGCAGGATGAGAGAGATAAGGAGGCAGAAATGTAGAAAGGAAATATTCATGTGGTTCATACTATTGTTAAGGAAAAGCATGATGATTTAAGAAAAGATAAACTTGTAAAATAAATTTATAATATAAAATTAGCTTAATTCAAGATACATTCCCCAAAAACACAATATCTCATGCAATTTTGCTTTTCAAGTAAAACATTATTTGTATTATTTTCTCACCTTTATTATTATTATTATTACTACTACTCTGTTTAAATACTTTAGAGGAAAATAATATCAAAAATACTACTTGTCTTTAATTACCAGTGTATTTACATCAGTGTTGTTATTACTCAAAACTAAAACTATGAAAAATACTTTCTTAAAATTAAAATAAACATTTTAAAATATTAGATGAAAACCTTAAACTTGAAAATTAACATTACAAAAATTATAAACATTTGATTGGAAAGTAACTGAAATTTTAAAAAGTTTAAGTTGAAGTACTAAAATTACTAAACTGAAATAAAACATTAAAATTTAATAGAAATATAAATATAAAATAAATAATAAAAATGACAAAAGCATGCAACAAAATTACTAAATTTAAAATAAAAATGTTAATACATAAAAAATTGAATAATACTATATACTTAATAAATAATACTATAACAACATTATTTTATATACATTTTTAGATAAGCCTCAGAAAATTAACAATTTATTTATTTATCATATTTTTATAGCCATTTATGAAGTGTAGTAGAATTAGTTGCACCAACTATACTAATGACTGAAAACAAAAAAAGAATAAAAAAATTAATAAAAAAGAGGCAACATTTATAATACATCTCAGCTGGTAATTTCTGATATTGGTGGTAATTGTTATTTTGGTGGAAGAAACGCAATCTCTGTTGTGAATATAAGCTAAAATTTTCCTCTAAAAACATTTGCTGGGATTCACATTTCTGCAATCCAAGTGCTGGCTTCACATGCCGGACAGTTGTGCAAGTTATCGGTACATAAATCCTCTGTCAAACACAAACACGCATACACTCCATCAACTTGATGTTTACAGGCTAATGTACTAACCGGATTACACAGAGAGAGAGCGTATTGATTTTCCCAGTGCTTTAAATTAAAGCAGGAGAAATGAACTAATTAATCCTATTTTAATTTGTGCGAGCAGTGGAGAGGAAGTCCTAAACAAGGGAGGGGGGCAGAGAGAGAAAGACAGCGGGGAGGGGGTCTCTGTGTGAGACTGGGAGTAGATCACTTATTCCTCATGTTCAATATGCCCTGAGGTAAACAATTAGAGCAGGCAGATGAATGAAAGTGCCATCAGAGAAACAGAATATTGAAGGAACCAGTGGAGTGTAAATGGATGGAGTAAGTACAATGGCAGAGATGAAGAGGGTGAAGATGCTGCACCTGACATGTGTGTGAAGATGCCAGCAGGTTTAGAGTGGATGTGTAGAGAGAGCTGAGAGCAGTCTGTGACTAACACAAGATTTCTGTCCTCCAGTAGAGACTCTCCGCATTGAAGATTGTGAGTCTCGGAGAACAAGTTTGAGTTCTGAGAACAAGTGTTTGGTGGGTCCTGAATGCCCCAGAGAGCAAAGGGAATGTCTATCCTGTCCCCCACATGACAATCGCCCCTCTGGGGATTCAGCTGCAACCGGGCAGGTCTCACAACCATCACCTGTACACACACAGGGAAAGAAATATATGAGAATTTATAGCCTTTATATATATGTGTGTGTGATAGTGTGTGCAAATTTGACCTTCCTGACTACTTTATGCAGGATGTTTTTGGAGTCTAAAACATGAATTTCAGAATCTATTATAGCAAACGGTTATAGTATATTATAGCATTATGCTCCAACATCTGTAGATAACAATACTGATTTTAACGGCACCTGAATATTGTTCAGTTGGCAATACTGGCAATATTCACCATCCTGTTACAAAGGGGTTGTCAAGAAAAAAAATTAAAAATTAAAAAATAAAATAAAACGGTTTCATTATGGTCAGAAATAATAAGACTAATCACAATTACTGAATTATATTAGGAGCTGTAGTTTTATATTTCTCTTCAGGTTTATATGTCTAAGAGTACACTAATAATATAATGAATAATGAAAAGAAAATATTTGGTAACACTTTATTTTAAGGTGTTCTTGTTACATATGGTACATGTACTTACTATTATAATAACAATTAATTTGCATAAATACATGCAAGTAACCCTAATCCTAACCCTAACCATATACAAGTACATGTAGTTGATTAATATTACTTAGTACTTAAATGTTATAATTACACTGTAGCAAGGACACCTCAAAATAAAGTGTAACCAAATATTTTACAGACAATATTTTATAAATATTTTATTTATAGTATAAATGGGTCTTCATCCATTAATGAATCGATGGACAGGTGGACGGACGGACAGACAGATAGATGGATGGATGGATGGATGGATGGATGGATGCCTTCAAAGTTTGTTTGAAAACGCCTTCCAAAAAAAACATTAAAGTTATTTTAAGTAACTATGTTTGCATGAATATAACAGAATATGTTACAGACACAAACTCTAGGTAAATAGCACTTTAAGAAGGCTGGGAAATCCCAAACTGATGTAGCTGATGCTAATCAGCTCAATAGCCAGTCAAACCACAAAGCAGCACCACAGTGTCCACCATGAAAATTTACGCCTGCCTAAAGGATGATTTCCTTGGAGGCAGTTTGGAAGGTTCCCCCCCCCTTTTTGTCCCATTAATCTAATGGATGATCCTTATAAGCGAGCATGGATCGACAGGAAGTTTCAGACCGAAACTAATGAGTAACGTTTCCCCCGGAGCTCATCTTACAGAACCATAACGCCTGCATACCGACCGGATAAAACTGCCCCCCTCTAAGACGCGTTTCATCTTCTGCCACCACAGTGTCTCCCGCAGATGGAACATGCTGGCTTTCCCTTTTTAAACAATGGGTTTCCCAACACACCCCATGCCTCTCTTTACACTTCACACTGTGTGTGTCCTCATTTCCTGCTCGCTGTCTTATCATACCCCCTCAGGTGGGGCTCCCCTCTAGATCTGCAAACAGCTTGTGCCATTTACTACAATAAGAATGAACTTCACTTTTGTGAAATAAACTACTGAACCCCTCAAACTGAGCAATGAACTGAACAAAACCCCAGAAGCAGGATACTTGACGTTGTGTTACTGATGACATTGGTATCATGTAATTAAACCCATGGCCAACAGGGAACAAAGACCAGCATAAAAATAATGTTTTCAGTAAAACCATTTTATATGGTTCTTGCAATACAGTAAACATTAATACTGAGGTCTATGTGAAAGTATAACTAGCTCACTGATGACAAATAGACCATTCGCTAAACTTTATCCTCCATAATGACTGTTGCTTGGTCAGACAATCTTTGCAGAACATCTCCTAGGAATGAACTGGAGATGCATGTCAAAAACATAAGGAATATTAATATTCCATGATCTGGAATGATGAGACTTTGTTAAGCATTTTAATCTGCCTTTATTTTATTAGTTAAACTATGGAGTAAAGGGATAAAAACTATGAAGCTAATCCACAGCATGTACTTCTCAAGATTAAAATATAAAAAGGGGCAAAAAAACAAAGAATTAATCAAAAGTGACGTAAAAGTAAAGACTTTTCAGATATCAAATAAATGTAGTTATTTTGAACTTTCTATTCATCAAATCATCCTGACAAAATGTATTTGTAACAGGGCGACAGGGACATGAGACGTGCGGATCCATTTGCAAAGCATTTATTCAAAGGCGTGATCAGAAACAGGCGAGGGTCAGACAATGGCAAAAGGTATATTGAGGGCAAGACACAAGAGTAGTCCAGTGAACGGGCGTGGTCGATCTCCGGCGAATGTAATCCTGAGGGCGAGGCAAACGGGGAGTCCACAAGACGAGCTAGAGTCCAGGCTAGGTGCAAACACAGTCCGAAACAGCAAGGCAAAGGGTAATTCCAAAACAGGCTATAAACTTCAGGGCAGGCAGAGATCAGACAAAACGAGATAACAGGCAAGGATCAAGACACAGGTAAACAGACTAAGAACAAGGCAGTACTAGATTAAGGAATTTAAAATGGCTCCGTAAAGTAGCTATCACACGATGAGCGATAAACGCTAAAGCAATACTTGGCCTTGAATGGTGGTGTGAGACTGATTTATATAGTGTGCTATTGGTAGCAGCTGTGTGTGATTGGTTTCAGGAGAGCTTGTGATTAGTGCAATGGAGCATGGGAAATGTAGTCCAGGGTGATGTGTAACAGTCTGTGTGGTGTGAGAGTCAATATCATGGGAGGGCGACCTCAGGTGGCAAGTGGATGGAAGTTCATGGACCGGATTCGTGACAGTATTACACAAAAATATTAAGCAGCACAACTTTTTTTCGACATTGATAATAATAAGAAATGGTTCTTGCGCACCGAATCAGCATATCAGAATGATTTGGAGTAATGGATGCTGAAAACCCTGCTTTGCCTTCACATGAATACAGTACATTTCAAAATATATATTAAAGTAGAAAACGGTTGTTTTAATTTGTAATAATATTTCACAATATTACTATTTGCTGCATTTTTTATCAAACACAAAAACTACTACTTTCAAAAACATAAAAAAAATGGTAAAGACCCAAATTTTACAGCCGTTTTAAGCAGCATGTGTTTGTTTTTTTTTGTTTTTTTTTTTTTTTTTATCAAAATACAGCAAAACAGTAATATTGTGAAATATTATTACAAATTAAAAATATATACTGTATACATAAAACCAAATAATCAGATAATCATAGAAGGCAACAGCTGCTAAAGTAATAGTACTAAAGTGAATTGCCATTTGCAAACAATTTTACTTGTTTATTGTGACGTATTTCCAGGTGAAACAGGATGTTCATCAAGATAAAATTAAATTTTATTCATAATGAATTAACTGCTTTGAAAAGTGGCTGTTAAATACCAGAATGGATACCGACTGAATGTGAGTTTGGTAAAACAATGCCCATAGAGCTATTTGACTATTCATTAGCTAACATCAGTGGAAATATAAAGTAATTTATAGAAGGACAAGCTATTGCATTCTAAATGCATTAACTGAAATTCATGTTTTAATGCATTCTTTTTTTTTTAAATAATTTTTTTTCCCCACACCAATTACTTGTCAAATCTTGTGTTACCTCAGAGACGATGCTATAAAGCACGGCCTGTATTAAAGTCTTCCCTTTCATGATGGTCTGCAGGAGATGGCAGGCAGGATCAGACAAAGACTTGAGTGTCACTAACCCCTCAGTCTCCTCCACAACAATCACCACATTCTGCACAGGGTTAAAGTTCGGACGTTATGCTCCTGTCAAGAGACACAGTGAAGCAAACAGTGCGTAAACCGATGACTATGAAGCACAACCTGTGACAGGTGAACCACGTGGCCCTTGTTGTCATGGATACGAACAGTCAAATAATACTGCCGCCCCGTCTCCAACACCCATCTGTCCTCTTCCTCCTCAATACTCAACGCTGAAACACACAGACAAACGTAAACCCTCGAACAGGTCTGTGGTTTAGGATATTTTTTGTGTTATGTGTGCAACTCACTCATATAGCTGGGCTTTTCCACATACACAGAAGTCCGAGGAAGTTGGGACGTTATTTGAGGGGGTAGATCTGAATCACAACTGAGCTTGGAATCATAACAATACACCCACAACATAATTTCAATGAAAAACACAGTTGTGTCGGATACTGTTGTGTGTAACCGTCAGTGTCGCATGACCCAGCTTGAGGGCTGTGACAGTAGCTGTTTCCTGCTCAACAGATATGATGTCATATGATCGTACATTCTGCCCTTGTATCCATCCACAACCAGACCGTATCCCTCCTCAGACAGGGAGACCTCTACAAACAAACAAGAGAGTGAGCAATTAGATGCAGGTGTTAAAATTTAGCATATCTCTCCTGACATATGCAATGATGTATTTATGAGACGTCTAGACGTGTAAAAGTATGTGTGGTTAGGGTGTTAAAGTGTTAACATGCAGTTTAAGGGTCATTACAGTGGCATATTGGTAATCTCAGGTGTGTGTATATGTGAAGAATGTGTTGAAGAGACTTGTCAAATGAGATTCTTGCATTCAGTTGGCTTTAAGGGAAAGTTTAACGCAGCCCAGAGCTTAACCTTTCCATGATCTTTCCAACAATCCCACAGCGCTTGAATAATAAACACCATGCATACATTTTTAACGTTCCTCCTGTCAGTGACACAGTGACTTTAATATCAAGTCTGATAAAGCATTATAAATAGAAGTGCTTAAGCACAACATTGTATCTAAATTAGTATGCTGTGATAAAAAGACCAGCATTGCTGGATTGCTTTTTCGTGACTGATATAAATTATTTTTGCATGTTTAGGCTAGTCAGACACTGATTTTTTTTTTTAAATATTGCCTCACAAAAATACCTTATCCCAAATGATTTTTTGACCTGGTTTATTTCGTTGTTTTTTATGTTTTTACAGTCTAGGATGGTTTATATCATATATATATATATACCAGTGGGTAGGAAAAGTATTCAGACCCCCTTAAATTTTTCTCTTTGTTATATTGCAGCCATTTGCCTAAAATCATTTAAGTTAATTTTTTTTTCTCATTAATGTACGCACAGCACCCCACATTGACAGAAAAACACAGAATCGTTGACATTTTTGCAGATTTATTAAAAAAGGAAAAACTGAAATATCACATTTACATAAGTATTCAGACCCTTTACTCAGTATTTAGTAGAAGCACACTTTTGATCTAATACAGCCATGAGTCTTTTTGGGAAAGATGCAACAGTTTTTCACACCTGGATTTGGGGATCCTCTGCCATTACTCCTTGCAGATCCTCTCCAGTTCTGTCATGCTGGATGGTAAATGTTGGTGGACAGCCAATTTTAGGTCTCTCCAGAGATGCTCAATTGGGTTTAAGTCAGGCTCTGGCTGGGCCATTCAAGAACAATCACATAGTTGTTGTGAAGCCACTCCTTCGTTATTTTAGGTGTGTGCTTAGGGTTATTGTCTTGTTGGAAGGTAAACCTTAGGCCCAGTCTGAGGTCCTGAGCACTCTGGAGAAGGTTTTCGTCAGGATATCCCTGTACTTGGCCGCATAAATCTTTCCCTCGATTGCAACCAGTCGACCTGTCCCTGCAGCTGAAAAACACCCACACAGCATGATGCTGCCACCACCATGATTAACTGTTGGGACTGTATTGGACAGGTGAACAGCAGTGCCTGGTTTTCTCCACACATAACACTTAGAATTAAGGCCAAAAAGTTCTAGCTTGGTCTCATCAGACCAGAGAATCTTATTTCTCACCATCTGGGAGTCCTTCAGGTGTTTTTTAGCAAACTTGCAACTGAGGAGAGGCTTCCGTCGGGCCACTCTGCCATTAAGCTCCAACTGGTGGAGGGCTGCAATGATGGTTGACCTTCTACAACTTTCTCCCATCTCCCGAATGCATCTCTGGAGCTCAGCCACAATGACTTTGGGTTCTTCTTTACCTCTCTCAACAAGGCTCTTCTCCCCCGATAGCTCAGTTTGGCTCCGGGCCACGGGAGTCTCTAGGAAGGGTTATGGTAGATCCCAAAGGTCTTCCATTTAAGGATTATGGAGGCCAACTGTGCTCTTAGGAACCTTAAGTGCATTAGAATTTTTTTTGTAACCTTGGCCAGTTCTGTGCCTTGCCACAATTCTGTCTCTTGAGCTCTTCTTTTTTTTTTGTTTTTTTTTTTTTTTGTTTCCAGCGCGTACTTTGACCTCATGATTCTCATTTTGCTCTGACACGCACTGTGAGCTGTAAGGTCTTATATAGACAGGTGTGTCGCTTTCCTAATCAAGTCCAATCAGTAAAATCAAACACAACTGGACTCAAATGAAGGTGTAGAACCATCTCAAGGATATGATCAGAAGAAATGGACAGCACCTGAGTTAAATATTTGAGTGTCACAGCAAAGGGTCTGAATGCTTAGGGCCATGTGATATTTCAGTTTTTTTTTTAATAAATCTGCAAAAATGTCAACATTCTGTGTTTTTCTGTCAATATGGGAAGCTGTATGTACATTAATGAGGGGAAAAAATTAACAAATGATTTTAGCAAAAGGCTGCAATATAACAAAAAGTGAAAAATATAAGGGGGTCTGAATACATTCCGTACCCACTGTAAATATATATATATATATACTTCTATTGGGATAGATACTATAAAGGTACTATAAGACACTTATAAAGAATATTGATAATTCTATTAGATAAAGGTATGTCTGTTTGCCTGCAATAAAAGATCAAGCTCTAAAGGGACATATGATGCGGATTTTCCTTCTCTTTGAAGTGGTTACCACGCTCTTGGGCATAAATGGCCATGTCTGTAAAGTTGCAAAGGACTAAAGTATCAAATCCACAAGGATATTCTTTATAAAGTTCAAGAGCTTTTTGATCTTTGAAGATGATTTTGAGGAAGAAGTGCAGCTTCAAAAGAACCAAAACTGTCTGAGTAATATTTCTATATTTAATACAATCACAAGGCGTGATTAGATGTTCAGTGCGTCATCTTTCAGTGCCTAAATTCAAACCTGCGTTCGCTGGTGGCGAGAGCCAGCATACAGCCGCATTTTTACAGCACTTGCCGCAGAACCAATCACACACGAGTGTGAGCTTATGAATGCAATGGCCAATCAGATGTGTTCAGATGAGTCATCGCTAAAATGTCGGTGTTTTCTTCACTCGCTTGCTGACTGAATACCTCTTTCTGGCGAATTCTCTTGTCAGAAACAACAAAGTGAAAATGTGTGTACGAATCTGTAAGATATATTCATTTCATAGTGTAAACAGCTTCAGTGATTATAATGGAAGTTTTTGAGAGTGCTTGAACTAGACTGTCAGTGAAAATGTTCTTTGATCAAGTACACTTCTTTGCTCTTTTTCTGTACAATGAAAGTGTTATAATAATTAGTAGGTTAACTTACAATGTTTTTATTAAACATTAAACTTTAATGTTAATTAACCTTAAAATAACTCAGTCGTATTAAAAATTGTTATGGCATGCGTACCCCCATACTGTTAATTAAGTAAAACAGACAGGCTTTTAATGCATAGTTAAATAGATTAAATTATAGGTTAATTGACCATCGCCCACTATAGAGAAACATATAATTTTTCTATAAAGGTCGAGAATCAGATATCATGAATAGTAATTGCGTTTGGGGATGTTCGAATAAAAAGGAAAAAATTAAAACAAAACCTAAGGGCTATTGCAGGCTGCTTTGTGTAGCCCCCACCCACACACACACTCGCAGCCCCCGCAAAAATATGAGTGCATGACGCCCCTGGAGGCTTGGTACGCAAGATTTTTTATTTGAGCTCTTATGCTTAACAAAAGGGCCATTTATTGATAAAAATTAGAAACACAAGGAATATACTGCCCCAATATTATTACATTATAAAAGGTATTTCTGACACGAAGCTGATTTTTCATCAGCCATTACTCCAGTCTTCAGTTCACAATATCCTTCAGAAATCATTCTAATATAATTTGCTGCTCAAGAAACATTTCCTATTATTATCAACATTGAAAACAGCTGTGCCCAGTCGTTTCAACTAATGGGGCAGGGCCCATAGGTGGGCTTCAAAAAAAGTCCCAAAGGGGGGCCACAGGCTGACTAAATGAAGGTAATAATAATAAAACAATATAAATATATTATAATTATTATTTAAATATTCTAAGCACCCCCCCCCTAATTAAAATGCCCTAAAATATATAGTTGGAGGCGTTTGAATATTGATTTGGATTATGGGGGCCTTCAAATTGAAAAGGTTGAAAGCCACTGAGTTGTACTGCTTAATATTTTTGTGGAAACGGTGATAAATGTTTTTTTGTTCAGGATTCTTGGTAATGAGAAGCGTCAAAATATAAAAATAGCAGCATTTATTTGGAATATAAATATTTTGTAATAAATGTCTTTAATGTCACTTTTGATCACTTTAATACATCCTTGCTGAACAAAAATCTCTTCTTTGCCTTAAAACATAACTGACTCCTGTTCAGAAATAACTTTTGAAAGGTAGTGCACACAGGCTGATGTGAATATTTAATTTTGCACACTCATTTCAACAGTTTTAACACTCAGATGACCTGCAGAGTATCATTACCTAATATAATAATGTTGAGATATCCAGTTTCACTTTGTAGACATCACATTTAAAACTAATTTTTTTTCTAGTATGGTTAATTAAATGTTTTTAGACAATATAATATAGATTTTTAGTACTGCCCATTAAATAGTTAATGGTCATTACTTATATAAAAAAAATAATTATAAGCTTATTGGCATCTGCCAGAATTTTAATATTGAATAATTCTGTTGTGTATACTTTCATACCTTATGTTCAGGGTGTAGAAAAGACACTTTTATCAGTGCTGAGCCACTGTGAATCCCATACAGCAAGACACTCTCACCCCGTTGACCAGCATCTTCTAGAGACAGGATATGAGGTGGGGGAGCGTACCCTACATCATGGTGACACACAAACCTACAATCACAGAAAACAAGACATGCTTTATGTTAATGCCTTTTTCTTTCTCTCTCTTCACTTAAAGACCCTTGTTCACCTCACTGCCTGTATTGAATCAGACTCCTTTGCCAGCCGCCAATTACATTTCAAGCCAGCCAGACAGCTAAAAGTATTTGCTGTGGATCAGGCCAAGAACAGAGCACAGCCATTACCATCTCATTCTCAAAAAAATCAATTTAGCAAAACAAACATACAGCATCCCAGAGAAATTTGGGTAATGAAATGTAATGTACCTTCTGAGTCAAATGCCCGGACCGATAACTGCAGGGGAGGGTCATCTGTAAAAAGCTGTCAAACGGTTGTGACAACCTGAATACTTTCAATCCGATTAACGATAACATCACAGCGCAGAATGTGATCGGTCACTAAAACGGGAATGGCGGAAGTCACACTTTTGAACCCTCGTGTTCTGTTTAGGATCCCAAACATAAAAATGGTAACATAATTTTCAACAGAACACGAGGGCTAGAACACCCAAAAATCATTTATTAACCCTCATGTTCCAAACCATGTTCCAAAAGGGAACACAAAAGAATATATTTTAAAGAATGTTGAGATGTCGTTTCCCATTGACTTCCATTGTTTCTTGCCCATACATTGTAAGTCAATGAGAATTGAAACTGTTTGGTTAACAGCATTCTTCAAAATATCTTCTTTTATGTTCCACCGAAGAGAGAAAGTCGCACAGGTTTGGAACGACGTGAGGGTGAGGAAATAATGACTTTTTTTTCGTTTTTTGGATGGACTATCCCTTTAATAGATAAACAAGACCAATCATAATGAGATTTAAATGGTGTGCACTGCATTTTCATTCAAGCAGTCAGTGAGGCAAGGAGTGAACTGGCTGACTGCATTCAGCGTTTATTTGTTAATTAAAATGATGGTTAATTTCATATGGAAAATAGTATCATGATTCATTCATTTCATTTGAATTGCCCATGAAAAAATAACCTATACTGCTGTAATGGTGCCGTATGTCCTTCTGTAGAAAGAGCAAGCATGTCTATTTATTACTGTCCCCTCCTCCCCCTCACCAGGGTCTTGTGCCTGTACCACAGTACGGAGAGGGACAGCCTGGGGGGAGGACAGAGCTGACACCAAGCACTGCTGACTGCAGGAGGAGAGGGGCAGCAGAGCTGGAGGGCTGAGTGCGGAGAGCAGATACACGCTGACAGTCTCAGGCTTAGAGGACACCCTAAAGTCAGGCAGACAGCAATAGAGTCAGACACATGATCGCAAGACAAGCACTGTGTTGTATTATTTGTTTCATACTTTTCTGCAATGTGATTCGGGCATGTTTGTTTTTATAGACTTTTGAAATGTAAAGAACATTTAGAGTTAAAAATAGAAAGTATGCCACTGCTTCTTGACACATAATGAGGCTACCAAAAAAACTGAAGTTTAGTATCAAGGAATCACTTTGTATGAAGAAAATATAAGCACAATTACTTAAAAAAAAAACTCACTAGCCTTAGTAATATTGTTAACTCACAGCAATGGAATATGTGAAAGGGGTCTTGATAATACACTATACTTCAAAATTTAAGGGCTCAGTAAGATTTTTTTTACACTTTTATTCAGTAATGATGAATTGGCTTGATGAAACATTATAGTAAAAAACTTTTAGACTGTCTTCAAACAATATATTTAGATAAATGCTGATCTTTGGATCTTTGTTTATCAAAGAATCCTGAAAAAAACGTACCACAGTTTCTACCAAAATATTTATTACACAGAACAAATGTACTCAACATTGAAAAAGCCCCACTGTATATTACAGTCATTTCTGAGGGATCATGTGACATGTTTCAAGTCTGATGAAAATGTAATTTGTCCGTCAAAGGAATACATTATATTTTCAATATATTTTAGAATATAACCAATTAAATAGTCATTTTAAATTGTAATAATATTTTACATTATTACTGTTTTACTATACAGCTTTTTTGAGCATTTTTTTTACTGCTAAAAACTTTTAATATCCGAACACAAAAACTTTTGAATGGTATATGTTTTGTCATAGGTTTGATAAAATGAAGAGGAAATTAAATAGCACATTTGCATTAAGAACATTCTAGAGATCATTGATTCATTTCACAATAAAAATGGCTATTTTTCCAAATAAATAAATAATAATAAAATCAAAGTTGTGCTGGATATGTTTGGTCTCATGTCTCAAGAATAAGTGATGTATTCAAAATCAAATGCAACTTCAGTTTTTAATTGTAAACGGCATTCTAAACAGTAGTGCATGCTATTTACTGTCTTTATACTGTATGCAAACCAAACTGTTTCCATCCTGGAGATGATGTCATTACAAGATTTTCTGAATTTTGTTGTTTGGCGAGGAGCAACGAACTGATTGAATTAATAACCTTTCAGACATGACAGCACGTAATGAGACAGAATGGCATGTTAAGCTGAGTATGCTCCACAGCCTCTGTCACTCACCATTTGTAGCATCCTCTTTGTGCTGTCAGTGTGATGTTCACAGGCACACGAGTGCTGAGAGGTAGCAGCAGCTTGGGAACGTTCAGTTTAGAGTGCAATCATTAGCAAAATCCCCCAAACTGCTCTCTCTATCACAGGCATGTTTAAACTGCTGCTCTAAAATCGAATACAACACCCAACTGAATACTGCTGGTGGCTGAACAACAGCATGTTCGAAGCAAAGACCCCAGCAGAAACCGCAAATTTAAATTAAAGGGGTCATATGATGCTTTTCTAAAGATCATTATTTTGTGTATTTGGTGTAACAGAATATGTTGACATGCTTTAATTTCAAAAAACACGTTATTTTTCAAATACTGTGCATTTTTGTAGGTCCTCTTTGCCCCGCCTCTCTCAAACGCTTCGTATTTTACAAAGTCCCTCCTTCCAACAAGCGGAGTCTGCTCTGATTGGTCAGCTGACCCGGTGCATTGTGATTGGCCAAACACAGCAAGCACTCGTCGGAAATGTAATGCCCCTTTCCATAATCGCGAGCTTCATCTTTCAAAAAAAATGTAAAAAACAGTAATAATGAATTAGTTTACATCAGAAACAAGGCCCGAAAGGGGAACAGGATTGCTTGACATAAACAGTGAGAAGCTGGTTGGTTTGCAGTACACAAGCCACGGTTAAGACAGGTGACTACACTGTAATGGTACCCCCCCCCCCCACATCTTGCTCGCTCTCTCTCTATCTTATCTCTTTTCTCTCTCTCTCGCGAGAACCACCACACACACGATGCGCAAAACTCCGCGTTTGAACAGTCAATAGCAAATACTTAATTTAATAACAAAACAGTAGCTGATTCAGACGCGCCAGATTGTCATAGCAAAGTCAGAAATACCTCCTCTCCTAGGGTCACGAAACGGTCGTCCATAAAATGCATGCTGTTCTGTTGTAAGTAATCTAAAGATTTCTAAATGCATCTACTTTCGGAAAGCAAAATGAAGTACTTTTGCTTTCGCCTAGAAACACACAAATTCTCCCTGACATGCTGCTTCAACACTAACTGCGGTTATGAAACCACGCCTTCTTTCTTTGCGTAAACATTTGGGCGGCATTATGCTAATATTTCCCATAGTGAGGTAGATATGTGGGGGCGTGTTTGAACGAGCCGTTTTAGGAGTCTTAACTTTGATAAAGAATATCTCTTTGGTTTGGAGACTAGTGTTTGCAACTTTACAGATCTTCTTTAAGCACCAATAGCTTGAAACTCCAAAGAGAAAGGAAAACTTGAAATCGCATTATATGACCCATTTAAGAGATAAATTTAGAGTTATGCTAGGCTCTGCTAAACAACACTGATCGTTACAATATGACACCTGTCGCTGTTGATTTTTGAAACAATGTATGATTTGATTGTCATTACCAGAATCGTGTTCTGTTTTTACCGGACGCACAACAATTATCGACCTTTAGTCTGTGTTTTTAAAACCAAACATAGGCTACGGTTTTAAGGCAATAAATAAATAAATACATTTTGCGGATTATTAAGTCAACAATAGGTCGATTATTATAATTGATCAAATGAATTAATTTTAAACGTCCTCTAGGTTATTGAATGTTATGTAAAAAGGTCATTTTCGCGGCGCACCCTGTCGACATTCGCACGCGTGCCACACGCTTAAAATAACGTCTAAATATATCTAAAAAACAATTAACTTTTTTTTTCTTGTGATACGTTTGTAATAGTTATACAAATCTAAAATAAACACACAATGAAGGTTCTTGTCTTGCTTTATAAACATACCGGCCGAAATCGCAAAAGAACTGGCGCCAGCAGCGGTCGTTGTCATACCTTATTTAGCGATCGTTACTTAGGGCCAGAGCCGTTTCTCAGCGGCTCTGCTTAGGCCTATGTTCATGGGGTTATGCCTTGATTACAAATATATAAATCTAAAATTATAATTTAATATTAAACTATAAAATCTATACTCTACAAGCATTAAGGCTGCACTGCACCATTTACACAGACTTATTTTGTTTTGTCAGTCACACAATGATACGCACACACACAGACACAGTCATGTATAGATATATACTTTATTAATTCTCTCTGGTAAAATAAAATTACAAAATAATTTCAACCTCAAACGGCTCCTCCCTTATCTATAATTAATATGAATAAAATCGTTTTTATACAGCAATCATAATTTTCATGATAAGAACGCTATCGTATAATTATAATAAATTATAATAAATATGAGCTATAACTGCGTTAGTAATTTTAATGGTAAAAAACTGAGCGATACAAAGCTAAGTTTCAGTAATAGCATATTGTACAATATTCCAAGCGGATGTAATTCAGTATTCCGGCCACAGGATGTCCCCATTAGTCAGTTTTCAAAATGGTCTCTCTATTGAAACGGAGTCAGAACAGAAGTAAAATAGTCTCTTATTCCAACACCATTGTAATAGAAGCAATTCCACTAAGAAAATGACTATAATAACTCATTCTACAGTTATTTCCGTGTGAGCAGCTGTTCCACCTTGATGGGGTGGTTTTTATAATGTATCGACTGGCTTCAGCATCGCTCTTCGAAATAATGCTTTGCTCAAATAGCTGTTAGTCTCTTGCAGACTGTAAAAAGTGCTGTCCAGATTTCATAACATTCTCAGCTGTTGATTATTTATACTCTCTCTAATACCAACCACCCCAGTTCCTTGCTTTGAAATAAACACCTCAGTCCATTTCAGTCAACTATAAACGGAGCACTTTGGTAGCAAAGACGGAATCAGAAAAAGTGTGTGTGTGTGAGTGAGCGTCCATGCATGTTAACATGTCTGAGTCAGTGTCTTCCAAAATGTATACATTCATGGTAACAGTAAAGTACGTCCGTCTTGTGGACAACATGGAATATGGCAGTTTTGTCATAGGGTTTTTGTGCAAATGTTAGCGTCTCCATCATGATACTGTATATTCTGTGGCGTTAAGCTGCGTAATGCTCGTAGTTACAGTGCATCGTATGTGAATGTGTGTGTATGGTCATCTCTTCGTTTCGACTAATCATCCATCTCTCTGCCCCGGAGTGAACTTCCCGCACCACCGTCTCAGCAGCTGGAACTGCTGGTGTTGGGACTGTCCTCGGTGGGCTGAGTCGGGACGGGGATGGAGCCAGAGCCGGAGCCGGAGCCAGAGGGGGGGTTGGCTAGAGGCAGGCTGGCAGCGGTGGGAGAGAGCGCAGAGGGCACAGTGGGGCTCAGGACCTTGGCATCACGCTCACGCAGCAGTTGAATGAGCGCGGCGTGCTGGGCGCTGAGCGTGGCCAACAAATGAGCGGGCAGAGCGTTAAAACCGGCCGTCAGCTGCTCCACCCGCTGCTCCAGACTTAACATCTGCTTCTCCAGATCCTCACTGCGGTCATTCAGCTCAGACATCAGCTCATACATGACGCTCTGCATCTATGTGGAGAGAGAATGAGAGTGGAGTTAGACAGAAATACTGTGGTAAAGTAAAGCGAGGGATTAAGAGCAGTCAAAGAAAGAGAAAAGGAGTACACATACTGTACAAGAACAGAAGAAAGATTAAATAGAAAGAGCAGAGATAATAAATGAAGCAATAAATCCCCGGAGGAAATAAAACATCTTAAATGAGATCTCTTTAAAGTCAACATGGTGTTCACAATTCATTTGCTTTTCATTCATTTTTTTTCACTAATAAGAAGTATTGGATGGGACTTGATAGGAATTATCTATCGGGAAATGATTGGTTTGCGAACAGTGGGCGCTATGTGCCATTATGGAGCTTGTTAAAACAAGTAGCTTTGGCTGTTGGTTAGCAATATTCAATAGTGACAAGAAAAGCAGAGGAAGAGTAAGTTATTATATTTTGAAAGATCATGATGACAACATTTTTTACATGCACTGATGCACCGTTCGTAATAGGACCAAGAATGTGCATTAAGTAAATATGGTATTTTGATCTCATCTTGACTTTAATCATCTAAACTATGCAATTCATATTCAATTTATAGTTCATTTTATAGTATGTCAATAGTCTCTTTTTGTTTATTCTCAGGACGTTTAAGACAAACATCTGAAACAAAGATGATACTTGAATGAAATGTAACTAAGATCTCCAACAAGTCTCCAAAGCATAGAAAGGGTGTACAAGTCTGAGCCAGACAAATGGTCCTCTGGGAAAGAAGAGTCTAGGTTACTTGTTGTACCCCTCGTGCATGCAAGGAGGGAACGGAGGGACGTTACGTCAGTGTCTGACGAATTGGGATCTCGCCCGAGATTCCAATCACCTTCGAGTGTTAACTAAAAAAGCCAATGACAGTTGGCGTGCGTGCTTCGCAGGTTACTAACCTGCGTGGTTATAATAAGGAGACGCCGAGTGCAAATGCACATCAGTTTTTCGCTGAGGAGCCGAGACTACGTGCCACGGCCGTACAGCGGTGGTACAGCAACTGTGGCAATGGAACGTAACGTCTCCGTTCCTTCCTTCATGGAACGAGGTTTACATAAGTAACCTAGACGTTCCCTTTCAGTCAGTCCCGTTCAACGTTACGTCAGTCGTGACTGACAAACTGGGATCCGTATGGAAAACGCCACTACTGCTGACCCCCTCCAGTGCCCTGCGGAAGCCCGCAAGTCCCTCCACACCAGCTGGGGCGGAAGATAGGACAGCGGCTAGGCAGAGGTGTCCGCCACTGCTGTTCCATACAGTGGTACATTGGATAACAATGGGAAAGCGTACCCAGTTGGGATGCTATGGAAGCCACATCCCACACATAGGAGGTAACATGTGGAATTACACACATGGACTGGCCCAGGGCAGTACTACAAATGGAAGTCTCTGCGGTAGACTCAACACGCCTGGGGTGAGACGACTACACAACAGAGATGACAGAGAAGCTACAAAGGACACTGCAGGGGAAACGCACACGGCCGCCCGACCGTGAGGGGAATGCCGTACAGTGATGGATAGAAAAGCCAAATCCAAATGTGGGATCGCCCGAAGGGGGAATCACTACACATGGGCACTTAGCCCAGCACAAGGGCTGACCTTGGTCATGCACACGAGTGCTGAGCCTGGCGTCTGGCGCTCCGCCACGCCAGACCTCCGAGGGTGCGGGAGGAACTCCACCAAGGTTCGCCATGGGGAACTGATTGAGGACGCACAAAAGATGGCCGAGTTCCGCCGTACTCCGGAGAGGGAAGTGGCGCCCAAGGTGATAACAGCCCCCTCCTCTCCCTCCCCACCCCCGAGCAGGTACGGGTGTTACTGCCTAACTGAGGAGACGTACACAAGAGGACAACCGGGCTTACACAGAGATATAGAATCTCACCAAGAACGTGTAGGGCGCTCGCCCAGCCCGCCAGGCTCTACCAGATGTCTGCTTATCGAGGGCCACGTGCCAAAGGACAAGAGATGCAACTCCTATGTACAGTGAGCTCCCACTCAGATGGGCGGCATGGAAACGTGGGGCCTGGTATGCAAAGGGACATAGCCTCCAATAACAGTGCGGCAAATCTTTGTCTTGGAGACGCCTTTCCCTTCTGCGACCTACAAAGAAGACAAAGAGCGGTCTAGTCCCTGAAGCTCTGCGTCCACGGTACAAGTAAATGCGCAGAGCGCGAACGGGACAGAGAAGAGCGATGGCTGGGTCTGCCTCCTCACGGGGCAGCACTTGCAAGTTAACCACCTGATCCCTAAAAGGCATGGTGGAAACTTTGGGCACATATCCAAGCCGGGGCCTCAAGACAACGTGAGAGTTACCCGTACCGAATTCTAGGCACAAATAGTCGACCAAAAATGCCTGCAGCTCCCCTACCCTCTTGACCGAGGCCAAAACGGTGAGGAGCGCTGTCTTTAATGACAAAAACCTTAAGCTCTACTGACTGCAGAGGCTCGAAGGGCTCCTCCTTAAGGGCCGTCAGGAAGAGGGGAGATCACAACCAAGAGGGTTAACGAGGATTAACTCCCTCTGCACCCTCTGAGAAAAACTGATGACCAAGTTGTGCTCCCCACAGACTTACAGTCTACTGCATCGGATGCGCGCCATGGCCGGGCAAACTCACACTTTCAGGGTGGAGGAGACAGCCTTCGCTCCCAAACCAGCTCTGCAGGAACAGACCCAAGCCCCACGGACCTGCGATCGAGGCACTATTAGGGGGTGTTTACGCGGGGAAGAGCACCAACCAACGAACAGGTTCCACTTCAGCCTGTAGGCGTGTCTGGTAGACGGGGCTCTAGCTGAAGCGATGGTGTTCACTACCGCTGGAGATAGCCCACCTAGAACCTCCGCGCCCCGTCCAGGGACCATAAGTGGAGATTCCACAAGTCTGGACGCGGGGGCCAGAGGGTGCCCCCTCTCTGAGAAAAGAGATCCCTCCTCAGAGGAATTTGCCAAAGAGGGGGTCCCCGCCACTGACGGCCCACGCATCAGGTCGGGACAATATCCCCCCGCACCCTCGGCACTATGGCGCCTACCAGAGCGACCCTGCTCTCGTCCTCCGACCTTGCCAGTGTCTGCTGTGCGAGAAGGCTCACTGGGGGCATGGAAACGCATATTCTGCGTAGGCATGGAGGCCAGCTGAACGCCAGTGCGTACGTGCCGAGGGGTCCTCGGACAGAGGAGTTAAAACAAACTGGCACTGTGGGCATTGTCCGGGCGAGGCAACCCCATCACAGGTCTCTGCAGCACCGCTAACCCACAAGCATCTCCAAATCAGCCCTGCGCCAATCCGGCTCGGGCGCCCCCCCAGCGCGGGCAGTCGCCCATTCCTCGGATAGCGGGGTGCGTCGAGTAGCCCTAGCGCGGCTGCTTACGACCCTGCAGCCCTCGCCTGGGTTGCGGACGGCGCGCAGCACACCACACGCATGCTTAGTCCAAGACGGAGGAGAGGGTTCGGCCGACCGAGTTGCGACACTTTTCGCGACGCGGACTCACCGAGTAGTTTTAGTTATTCCCGCATGGGGTTGATGTACGCAACGGTCGCTAGTTTGTCGTGGACCAAGTAACCCTTTTGTGCTTGCCCGCTGCTAGACAGCCATGTCTTGCACCCCCCAGCGGAGCAGAGCCAGCCATACTGCTTGCACCACCTCGCCACCCCCCCCCCCCCCCCTTCGCGCCCCCCCTCGGCCTAGTCTGATATTTTGCCACTGCTAGTCCCGGGGCCACTTCCCCCTCCCCTCCCCCCTCCCCCCCC
>JADLZN010003951.1:0-81867 GCA_018155175.1 Sinocyclocheilus anophthalmus | reverse complement strand
GGAGTCTGGCCCTAACAGGTAAGTTTGGGTATGTAGCCAAGGCCTTTGGCCATAGGGGATAATGTCAATGACAGCTGTCTTAACGTCCCAGGGGCAACTCCCATTGCAATATGGTAGAGTTGATACTTAGTGCTCACCATGGTTCTGGCATGCACACCCCTCAGCATGTTGGCGTGGGTATACCGTTCCCCATAGAGACCCCTAGAGGACACAGTTCAAAGTTCCCATTAAAGGGAACGTCTCAGGTTACTTATGTGACCCTCCTTTAACCACAACCTACATTTACTGCAATGAAAAAAAAAGTTAGAAACAAATGTGATAAACAACACCCAGACCACCAGCTAATCATTGCCATATGAACGCTTATTTACATAAACACAAACTTGATTGTGAAATGAAGTATATTAGTGTTTTCCAAGGACCTCTCTAATTAGTGATTAGTTTCAGTTTATAGTTAAAGTTCTAGATTCAGTTCTTTTCAGTGTTGCAAAACTTACATGGATCCCAAAGTTGAGCAGTAATTAATCAAGTCTTGAAATGTCTGTCAACCAATCACAAATAACAATGTTGTAGCATAAAACATCAATAAGGCACATGAGGCTATGCATTCCAGTGAATGGTACTCTATGTGGCGTTCTAGGGTTTACCGTAGTGAACATCAAAAAATGGCACACTTTTTATCTAACAATATGCAGAAAATCTACTCACCAAAAGATAACACTATACTGTATGTGAACAATAAAATAAAAAGAGGCTTTGTTTAGCCAATCAGAAGGTTCTTTCTGTCTGTTAATCATTTTATTTAAACCTTAGAAAATTCCTTTTCAACTCATTGGATATTTTGTACCTTTATAGTGTTTATTGTACTAAAAACAATAAAAAAACAAGGACGTTTAAAATGAGTTGTTTTTGTGGAGTGGAAACAATAAATGTTCTTTCTGAATTGCAGAGGAAGTTTGGAGTTCTGAAAAAGAATCTTTGTTAGAGAAATATAGTACAATGACCTCTTAAGTGTCAAAATATCAAGAAAAATGTATTCATCACATTACATGACTCCTCTACACTATAACTCAAATCGACAGACAAATCATGTCATATTTTTTAGTAAGACCTTTTTATACATAGCCTTTACCGTGACAGGTATGGTAGTAGCTCATATTTTAATGTCATAACATAACAGTGCCATCATAGTGACTAATGCACAATCTTTTGAATTTGAAACTTTTAAAGTTTCAGTGGTTGAAGATTAAGAGTTTTAATTTACATCAGTGAAAAAACATTAGTCAGCAAGCACTTTCAGTTTTAATCTGTAGACCTCTTTGCCACTAAAACACAGACAAAGAGTAGCATCATGCTTGCAAAAAAAAGAAAAAAACATTTCTTTGTGATAGTGGGACTTGAGAAACTTGTGGAGATGGATTTTGCCTGCCTTGTATACCAAAGATGAACCTGCTGGTTGTAACAGTCATGGACTTGTGTTTTTCCCTGTTCCTTTCTTGTTTTGTTTCTTGACATAATTTTCTGCGCTCCATTGATTGTATTCTGTCACATGGAAGATCCAATGGAGGGTGTGCTTGGGCATGACTTGTTGTCTTTTTTATTTTTGTCCTTCTTGTAGCCAGAGAACACCGCCTTCCACAGGGACTTGTGTTTGGGTGGAGTCTCTTCTGTGCCAGAGAGCCTTTCATTTTTGGCTTTCTTTTCCTTTTTGTTCTTGCGTGGAGAAAACAGTGAGCTGCGCTTCTTGCTTTTGCCCCCTGTTGAGCTTTCTGAAGATGTGACAGAACTGTCCAAGGTCTTATTGGTCGATGTGGTGAAGAAACGGTCAGGTAGTGTGTCTGTCTGCTTTTTGGACTCCAAAGCCTTCACTGCAGAGTCCTTGGGTGTGTTTGATTGCTTTTTGTTTTTCCCTGTTGTCTCAGGAACATTCCAGGCTACTTTTGCCACAGCACCCTTGGCAGCATCTGATTCTTTCATCTTAGTAAGCTGCTTGGACATGGCGTCTTTCAGAGCTTGGCTCCTCACAGACTTTTCCCTTGCCCGCATTCGCTCTTCTGCAATCTCCTTGGCTTCAGGAGAAAAATGTTGGGGACCCTTTGCTGTCCGGGAAACCCCACCAGGTATGTTGGGCTTGCCATTTTCCATTGCCAGTGCCAGGTGTAAAGGCGGCTTCTCACGGTTGACCTTGCTGGTTGGCGGGGTGTAAAATTTTTCCAGACCACTTGTGTCCGGAGTGCGGACATCGTATGTGTCTTCAACGTCGTCAGCAAATGGTATCTCGTCTACACACTCCACAAAAGACTTTCTCACTTCACGGCGTGGTTTATTTGGGTCCTTTACCCTCATAACAACAGGAGGGTTAGTTCCAGGGTCTGGAACTGGAGCCACAACTGGTTTTGGTTGAGGAGGACTAATTGGAGTCTTAGGTTTAGGGGGTGTAGTCTCAGGTTTAGGCTCCTCTGTGGCTTCAAGAAGGTTGTCCCAGGACACCTGAGGCCTTTTGTTTTGGAAAGAAGCTGGCTCCTCATTAGGTGGAGGTGGTGGGGGACTGGAAGGAGGGGTAAGCATGGTAGAATCAGAGTTGTTGTAGCTGTCACTAGCTACTGTCTGACTGGTAGTCACGCTTCCATTAAGACCCAACCCTGAACTGCTGCTCAAGTCCTTCTTCTCAGAACCATTACTCTTAGGTTCCACCGGAGATATAACCTGACCCTCCAAGGTAATGTTGATCCTGCGTATGATAGAACGGCCTGTGAAAGTAGGCTTCTGCTCTTCAGACAAGTCCTCTGGGGTGTAAGACTTTGGAGATGATGATTCAGGCGTTGGAGTTTCCACTGATGCTTTGCTTCGATCCAGAGGAGAGAGTCCTAAACTCTTTCGGATCTCTGCACTCTTCAACCAGAACTCCTCAATGAGGTCCGTTTTCTTGACGGGGGTTTCCTCAGGCACTGAATCTTTCAAGGGTTCATTGGTTCTCTTCTCAGAAGCAGGTTTAGCCAAAGGAGTGGAAGTGACAGCTGGGACTGGCTGAGTCCTGATAGGGGAGCTTGTGGAGAGGGGTGAGGGTGGCTCGTTGCAGGGTTGTGATTGGGTACATATTGGAGACAAAGGATTACTTGTTGGAGAGCAGGCACAAGGCTCAGGCTGGACAGGAGATTTAAGAGACGTTGTTTGTGGTTGTGGAACAGGTTGGGAGCAGATGGGCGATAGCGCAACAATTTGAGCAGCCGATGAATGGGGACTTTTAGCATCAGGACTCTGAGACGGGGGAATGTTCGGTTTGACATTATCAAATAGATAGGGCTCAGGGAAAAAACGTGCACCAGGAGATTTAACTAGTATTACAGGAGAAATGTCTTTCACCTGTAGAAAGAGAAAATGAATGGTAGAATTTTATAGTATGAAGAGGCTTTTGTCATTTTAAATACCAAGCAAACAAGTCAGACCAAGATATTTAGATCCCACAACCCTGTATCACCTCTTCAATGGGTAAAGCAGGTTTTTGGATTGGAGACAGCACAACGTCCACAAGAAATTCCCTTTGCTTACATGTATAACCACAGTTTTACTAAAACTACCATGTTAAATGGTTAGTGTAGCAAAAAAATGGTTAATTTGTGGTTACCATGGTTTAACTATAGTAAGCATGTTTTTTTGGTTTTATTTGTAGTAAACCATGGTTAATTTTCGTAAGGGAATGGATGCTACATGTATGATCTGTGGGATCAAATTCTGCTGATAAGGCCTGAAAACATCAAAATATCATGAATTTGGTATTTGGATGATACAAAAAACCTGAATTACATAATAAATCTCAAGGTAAAGTTTCACAGTTCAAGATGTAATCCAAAAAACAGGTCTGAAGAGATGAATGGTAGAGAAAACCATCACCACACTTGAATGTAAATGAAAAGGCTGATGAAGCTTAGCACACACAGCTAACCTTTATTGGAAAAAGCTGCCACCGTCAGATGCCTTCAGTTTGGGAAGATATTTGTCTTGTTTTTTCTCAGATACCATATCTGTGGGCAGGTCAGACATGCCAACTACCACTCAGCCCAAATGCAAAGCACTTCAAATGCTTTTTGTGTGGTTTTATCTTACACTGCTAAAGCTCACTTAGCATTTTTGTTGTTTATTGGTCTATCTGTGCAATCAATGTGAGAATATAAAGTGCACAGATGAGCATTTGAGTAAATTTGTTGTGAAAAGCTGTGTGTCTGTGATGGGAGGTCGTTTTTCTTACTGGTGAATGGCTTGGAGGAACTTTCTCTGATGCTTGCGTACGCGGGAGTGGTCAATTTTCTTCATCAGCTTGGTGTGCTTGTATATCAGCCAAGTCTCTCGTAGAACATTCGCCGCTGCGTTCTTTATCTGAGGGGACATGTCGCCATAACAACAATATTAGCAACAGGAAAAGCACCTCAGGAGAAAGTAATCACAAGTATAAGCTCTGCTTTGCCAATACAGGCACTCAACCCTAAACGTCTGCCAAATTAAAGGTCTTGGGAGATATTCCAGAGTGATCTGACAACAGATTTTGTTGCGCATAATTCTGTCATCCGGTCAATTCACTATTTTGGCCCCAGACCAGCAATGTCCATTAAAAGAGGGTCAACTAAAGCTGTTACAAGATATCTTTATATCTTTGTGGTGAAGTTTTGAAGGACAAAAGCAAAGCCGCTTCTTCCTTTCTGACAAACAACAGACTGGAATTAATTCATTTACAATGGAGTTGCATGGAGTTTTTGGATCCAATTGACCCTTCGCAAAAACCTGCCCCCCTTAGTTACCGTTGTTATCTCCGACAAGCCATGCCGCTCTCACACTACACATCATGTTCTCACGCAATAAAAAAATACATCGCAGAGCAAAGAGGAAACTGACAACACTCAGACAGACAAGACAGAACAGGTTACTTTTGATATGAAACAAAGTCTCAACTTTCAAATTTTGTAATTTAAGAAATTCAAACAATAAATACCGTTTTGGCACTCTTCATGTGTTGTGACAGTATAACTGTATTGCCTCAGTCAAAGTAGCATGTAAACTGATCGGTTTTTTTTTTTTCTGCATATACTTAAAGCACGAATAAACATGAATGAACATCAGAACGTATTTGATTTCAACTG
The DNA here is from genome assembly GCA_018155175.1 of Sinocyclocheilus anophthalmus. Taxonomy (NCBI): domain Eukaryota; kingdom Metazoa; phylum Chordata; class Actinopteri; order Cypriniformes; family Cyprinidae; genus Sinocyclocheilus; species Sinocyclocheilus anophthalmus. Next base: position 76,735 of record JADLZN010003951.1, on the reverse strand, counting down.
TGGAAAGACGTCAATACACAATATTTTTCAAGTTTAAGTCCATCGAAGTTAATCTACTCTCCTGTCTAATTTGTTTGTCAGGCAAGATGGCGGATTCAGCATTATGATTGGTTGTGAAAGGTAAATTTGAGCCTAAAATTGATTAAAATATTTGAACTTTAACAGATATACCATATGTGACCATCCAACGAAAAGTAATATACTCTAATTAAGAAGATGACTATGTGAGAGTTTCCAATATCTTTAAAGACTATAAAATGTGTTTATGAACATATGTCAGAAATAATTATTTTATATATATTACATATTTATTTACACAATTATTTAGCCATAAAAATAAAATAAATTCTTTAAAACAAAAAAAAATAAAAAAATTATTTTGGTGGTCATTTATTTTGTGTGTTTATATTCATGTATTTATTATTCACATTACCATGGTAAATGAGTGACAATTGCTTCACAATAATTTGCCACTAGGGGCAAAATGCAACAATTTTGCACACATTTCGGAGTGGAAAGGTGGCTTTAATCTCAGTTCCTATACTGTTATATCAAGAAGTGTAATGGTAAATTCACTCAGAATTTATTTGCACACTCAGTTCACTACATGAACCTATTTTAACATAGTGTAGCACTATGCTAGTGCATTTAGCATCTGGTTAAACGGGATTGCAGGTGGTTAGTGAATAAGATGCAGGTTTTTGTTCAGTAATACAATGTGTGAAAGGGCACAATATATTGTTGTGAGGTTCAAATATTGCAGTATTTTTAACTCCAGGCTCTTTCCCTTGAAGACCTCCTTGTGCATTGAAAGATCCGTTTGTGATGTCCTGAAGCAACGAATGCTCTCTAAATCTCACATATGGTACCAGAAAAGGGAGAGGGAGAGCAAATAAAGGACAAAATTGAAAAAGAAAATCTGTTGAAGAAAAATGAATGAGGAGACTTCAAAGGGGCGCCGCTTCGGAGAAAAGAACAATTACATCCTCGGTAGGCAACGACGGGACGATAGAACCTTCCTGCTTTTAATAAGCTCCTGATTTGACAGTATTCCTCCACCCATTGGGCAGCACCAGGCTTTTTTTTTTTTAAAGCACTGTGTCTGGATTTAGCACTGCGCAGCTCTGATTAATTAACAGTGGTCAGTGTATTTAATAATACAAGAGTAGGAGCTCTGGCCCAACCTCAATGCAGGTCTCATTTATGAGAAGAGCCAGAGACAGGGCAAGTTAGAGAATGAGAGAGGGAGAAAGATGATACCAGATATAATTTAGGCAGAGATGCGCTTGGCAGTCTACAAGTGGAGTTTTCTGGAATCTGGACTCCAAATGACATTGAAACAGTATTATAGTGATTACAAATCATGCTACTACAAAAATAACACAGTTCAGAACAGCTCTCTTATATCTCCTAAATATTCAAACTAGATCATACAATATATTTACTTATTTACATACATACGACCATTACCGACTATTTAGGCAAGATCCACATTGTCCTACCACGTTTTTAAACACATTATTCAGTCTAGGACACCTATGCCTAGAAGTGGCCATGCGCATAAAAATCACATTTCAGGAAAAATCATCATGCAAATTGATGGTATAGCCCAGATATACCAACACAAAGTTTATTTGACAGTCTATTTCATTCCCCACATAAATTAAAATCTTAAAGAATTCATAAAACTTATTTAAAATGCATTAAATAATAATAAATAAAAAAAACAATTGTACATTGTTTCAAAATATATATATATTTTTCACAATTGGTACATTTTCCAAATTTTAAGTACTAATCTCTATTTATTTTAAAAACACATTTTGCTTAAAAATTGCATTACCCATATTATTTTATTTGCTTGTCATTTTAAAACATTTAAAAAAACGATTCTCAGTTTTTTTTGGCCCAACAATATTTCTACAAACATCAAAGGCCCCAAGACTTTTTCCAGATATTTGTGATTTAGTGAAAGAAGAGTAAGGATAAAGATTTTAAAAATATATATACATATTTTGTTTTTAAATTTCTTAAACATTACCTACATGATAACATATTTCAGAGCTCGACATAACTAGAAAAATTTACATTCTTACAAAAATTCACTTTTTTCATGACTTTTTCAAGTCCTAAAATCACATTTTTAAAATTAGGCTACCATATATATCCATGTTCCCCAAAATCATGATGGAAAAGAACAAAATGTTTGGTCAATTTAGCCTATTTTAATGTTTGTTTTGTCTTATTTGAAATAATTTTCATTTTGAGAAGTTTGCTGATGGCCCCTGGTTGAGAACCACAGATTTAATTGAAACTGTTCTAAAAGAGTTAATCAACAAACCATTTGACTGATTATTATGTGTATTTGAGAGTCAACATCTTAACCAACCATAATGACCCCTTCATACAGTATTGCCGTATAGGTTTTTCACATGGCAATTACAACTAGGTACAGTACAATCAATCAGAGACAAGAGACCAAGAGAGAGACTGTTAGAGAGGTCAAAGCAGTTGCAAGTGCTCAGACAGAAAGATGCAGACAGAAAGAGGCAGAGGGCAGGGAACTGTAATGAAGTCCGGCCATCATTGTTGACTATGTGGTAAATTGAAGTCTTACCATTATTACAGCTGCCAGACCAGCTCACTTCAATCTACAACTGATATCATAGAACAAACTACAATTAAATTATAGAACATTTCTCCAAGAAAAAAGTAAGCGTACAGGATATGCACTACACTTTTACAATAGAGTTAATGGAGTTATTTCACTCTACTATTGATCATAATCTCTGACCTACTCTCAGAATTGTCACTGTATCCCTTCTTCATTCATCACACCTTAGATTAAACACTGGACAGATATTTAAAGAATTATGGATTTTGTAAATTTGATTACTAATACTTTCATACTAAGTATAGTTCAAATATGATAACATCTCTCTCAAGACTTACTGATATAATTTAACTTTATTTGTAGTACTACTTGTGTACACTGCAGATATCTTAATATTAAGCCTAAAATGTGTTAATGTCACTATTGATGAGGATTACAGTGGGACGGAAAGTATTCAGACCCCCTTAAATTTTTCTCTTTTTGTTATATTGCAGCCATTTGTTAAATCATTTAAGTTAATTTTTTTTCTTATTAATGTACACACAGCACCCCATATGACAGAAAAACACAGAATTGTTGAAATTTTGCAGATTTATTAAAAAAGAAAAACTGAAATATCACATGGTCCTAAGTATTCAGACCCTTTGCTCAGTATTTAGTAGAAGCACCCTTTTGATCTAATAAAGCCATGAGTCTTTTTGGAAAAGATGCAACAAGTTTTCACACCTGAATTTGGGGATCCTCTGCCATTCCTCATTGCAGATCCTCTCCAGTTATGTCAGGTTGGATGGTAAACGATGGTGGACAGCCATTTTAGGTCTCTCCAGAGATGCTCAATCGGGTTAAAGTCAGGGCTCTGGTGGGCCATTCAAGAACAGTCACAGAGTTGTTGTGAAGCCACTCCTTTTTTATTTTAGCTGTGTGCTTAGGGTCATTCTTGTTGGAAGGTAAACCTTCGGCCCCGTCTGAGGTCCTGCGCACTCTGGAGAAGGTTTTCGTCCAGGATCTCGTACTGCGGCATAGTCCCCACAGTGAAGCATGGTGGTGGCAGCATCATGCTGTGGGGGTGTTTTAGCTGCAGGGGACAGGACACTGTTGCAGGATCGAAGGGGGAAAGATCATCTTTCATCTTTCCCTCGATTGCAACCAGTTGTCCTGTCCCTGCAGCTGAAAAACACCCACAGCATGATGCTGCCACCACCAAGCTTCACTGTTGGGACTGTATTGGACAGGTGATGAGCAGTGCCTGGTTTTCTCAACACATACCACTTAGAATTAAGGCCAAAAAAAGTTCTATCTTGGTCTCATCAAACCAGATAATCTTATTTCTCACCATCTTGGAGTCCTTCAGGTGTTTTTTTTTAGCAAACTCCATGCAGGCTTTAATGTGTCTTGCACGGAGGAGAGGGTTCCGTCGAGCCACTCTGCCATAAAGCCCCGACTGGTGGAGGGATGCAGTGATGGTTGACTTTCTACAACTTTCTCCAACTTTCTCCCATCTCCCGACTGCAACTCTGGAGCTCAGCCACAGTGATCTTAGGGTTCTTCTTTACCTCTCTCACCAAGGCTCTTCTACCCCGATAGCTCAGTTTGGCCGGACGTCCAGCTCTAGGAAGGGTTCTGGTCGTCCCAAACGTCTTCCATTTAAGGATATGGAGGCCACTGTGCTCTTAGGAACCTTAAGTGCAGCAGAAATTTTTGTAACCATGGCCAGATCTGTGCCCTGCCACAATTCTGTCTCTGAGCTCTTCAGGCAGCTCCTTTGACCTCATGATTCTCATTTGCGCTGACATGCACTGTGAGCTGTTAAGGTCTTATATAGACAGGTGTGTGACTTTACTAATCAAGTCCAATCAGTATAATCAAACACAGCTGGACTCAAATGAAGGTGTAGTACCATCTCAAGGATGATCAGAAGAAAGGGACAGCACCTGAGTTAAATATATGAGTGTCACAAGCAAAGGGTCTGAATACTTAGGACCGTGTGATATTTCAGCTTTTCTTTTTTAATAAATCTGAAAAAATGTCAAAAATTCTGTGTTTTTCTGTCAACATGGGGTGCTGTGTGTACATTAATGAGGGAAAAAAATTAACTTAAATGATTTAGCAAATGGCTGCAATATAACAAAGAGTGAAAAAATGTAAGGGGGTCTTGAATGCTTTCCGTACCCACTGTATAAGGTCTTTGAATAATATTTAAATGCAAGATATTTAAAGTGTTCCTGAAGTTCCACTTTAGCACAATCAAATACACTTCAGTATATCTTTAATTGGACTTCTACGTCCGCCAATTAAAGTGCAGTAAGCACAAAATTAGTTGTTCCAATTTAGCAGACTTTTAAGTATTCCAGTTTAGTATACCAAAAGTACAATCGCAGAGTATTTTTATTAAGCACAATAAATTGTTTGTAACTTGTTTTGTAGTATACTGACATGAAATAATGTATTTCAGATCACATTTTAGTATATTTCTTTTCACCGGTAGGTAAGTAAGATATTTAAAACTTGTATCTTGCAAATTTTACTTTTTACATTTGTGAAGGCTTTTTAATCAAGAATAATTTTCAACTGTAAAGATCCTTTGACAATGAAAAGTGTCTAGGTGTTAAATGTTTTTCAGGGACGATGAGATCTTTAAGATCCTTTGTTTTAAGCGGTACCTGAATTAAAAACAGGTAGTAAACATAGCTAAATTGAAAAGATTATTCTATGTGTGTTATCACATAATAAACCTTTAAAAAGAATAATTGCCTTAAGGAAATAATTTTTGAAAACCATCATGAATGCATATTTATTCTGAAGATGGCTTTCAACAGTGTGATAGTTAGGGAAGTGACATGAATATATTTACCACTAGAACACCGTGTAATGGTACAAACTGATCTAACCACGAACACAACCCTCGGAACAACAAGATACCAAACAGCCAAGCACACATTCCGCATTTCATATGAAAGCTAGCAACTACGACCCACATAGGCAAATACGCAAACCAAAATTATGCAGACAACAAAAGTGAGAACGACAAGTCAACAGACCAGACCAAAGGAAAACACACAACAACACAGTTAACTGTCACCTTCCCCCCTCGACCCAGCGACGACCGCCCCAGGCACAACATCCTGCTCCCTGGCATCCAGTTAAAGGTAAACCTTTTGCCGCCATGTCTCCACGGCAACAGGTTTGTGAGGTCAAAGTTGTGAGCACATTTTCTCTCTTTTAGTAGAGGTTTGTAACCATAGTAGCTGCAAACCCAATGCATAAGGATGATTGCCACAGTATCGCTACAGCATTTATCGATCTCTCTTCCCCGACAGCCTGTTAAACTGACGCAATTGAGTGAGCGTGAGGTAATAAACTTTTAAAAAACAGGCTCGTTTTCCATCCTCTTCCTTACTCCCTCACTTGAGGAAGGCATTTACTGTAGCTGCTCATCTGAAGCAGCACTTCACTGCTAAAGTGATTTTTTTTTAATCTGCATTGCAATTATTGATCACCAGCCTTCTAGTCACTGAAGTCGAGCATGATGTTGCCTACATATTTGATACAGGGAGCTATTTCTGAGTCCTTCAAGTACATAAAAAATTTAAAAGGACCAAGAGGATTTTTTGAGGATAAAGCTGCGTCTATGTGTACATTTAGTGACACATGTATGTGTGTGTGTGTGTGGGTTTACCCGTTTGGTGAGCTGGTGTCCATCATAAAGTTGTGCACATGGCTCTTGCTTTGATTTGTCAATTCAAGCTTCCTGGCTACCACGGCAACAACCAATGCAGTGCATCCTGCTCCCTGCGAGAGACAAGAGACGAGGTTAAGGTGAGAGAACACACACATAGACGCATGAAAACATTACATACTTGTATCATTAGCAGAGGTTACATGGAACAACATGAATGCTAATAAATAAGGGATTTCCAATGAATAAGATATGGAAACATTAACTCTAGTTAATTCCAGATGAGAGAGCATTAGAAAGAGACAAAACAAATACGTGTTTGTGAAATGCTTTAAGTAAAAGGAGCTAAATTACAAATATGTCAGGCAAAATCATAAGAAAATTTTTTAGAATAAACAAATACATATTTTGCTTTAAGAAAATGAAGACAATTTTAGGGCTATTAGGATTTTTTTTGCAGTGTTACATTCTGTGGCATCATACACCGGTTTCTTTTAAGCAGGGAAAGCAGTGGCAGTTCTGTATACTTGGTCCCTAGGGGAGACAAGGCTTGACCAAAGGGGAGAAAAACTTCTTGAAGACTGACTCTAGTTGTACAGGTTATTGTTTTTGGTGTGAAAGGGGACCAGGTTTGAATCTTGACCCAACATATAGCAACTTTGATGTTTAAATCCTCCTTTTAAATTCTCCTTTTGAGATAGTGTTTAAATGTTTGGGGTCTGTAAACATTTTTACGATTTGGAAAGAAGTGTCTTTGCGCACCCGGCTGCAATTATGATCAAAATAAACAGGTAAAACAGTAACAGTGCTGAAATATTTGTAGCATTCCTGGACCAATCCGACACACCATTTTTCATTTGATTTAACAAATCAATTATTAATTAGATTAACAAACATTCACAGACCCCTACCCAATAAACATACTGGGTGCCAAGTTGTCTGTGAACGAGGCACAGGACCCTGGTTACCATGGCAACCCTGACACCTTTGCTAGACCAGATAGATTTTACGACCTAATGGCATGTTGAGAGTCCTCCCTCGCACTACATTTTCCATAGGAAAGACACATAATGCACAGCAAAATGGACTCTTCTATAGTCCAGAAACCTTTCTGTGAATGAACACACATATCCTTCAGGTCATCGTGTATATATGCTGTCTGTATATGTCTGTGGCATTGTAGCCTATTTTATGCGTGCTTATGAATGAGCCATCTTCATGACCCTTACATCTACCATGTGTGGATTATCTAATTGAGGTGTATATTAATGTTTATACCTATGAAACAATCTAGTGTTTAAGGAATCTTTCATCACGCCCACACTTGCCAGTTACATTTACAAATTACCATGCCCTCACACAACGGGTCATAAAACCCTCCAGTAATGGCAACCTCCCACTTGGGATTTCAGCCTTTCTCATTGGACAAGCCCATCTTGAGAGGCGTGAATCTCTCAGACCTTAAAGGCCTCACATCAGTGACCCGCCCAGAGTCGGTGGTTTGGTTGAATTTTGAGAAGATGTGAGCTACAATGCTCCAGGACATCTTTAAGTACGTGCCAGGCTTCGGCCTTGACTCTTCCATTCACCAAAAGATTCTCTGACTCAAACTGGTTATTTTTCATCAACCAACTTCAGCAAAGATCAACTTGAACCTTCAGATTGCATCAAACCTCTCTTTCAGACAGACGAGACATGCAAATATTCAAACTTAGTCTTATTAATTGATACATTAGGTATCATTTGCACCTTTTTACAAAGGTGTGTTTGAACTAAGAATCTGATGTTCCCTTCAGGCTGTAAAATCTGCTGAATATGCAAATGATTCAATAACTTCATATTCTTATTTCTCTTCACTGCGTTAAGCTTTAACCCTTTCCTATACCAACTGTTGCGTGTGTGTGTGTGTGTGCGTGTGCATGTGTATGTTAGACTAGTTTCAGTATTTATGTAGTTAATAAAGTCTTACTTACACTTGACGTTGTTCATTGTTTGCTAATAACTGGAGTCACTTAATCATGCAGATTTATGCTAAAAGCTCTGTGTAGAGTTGTACCGTAAGAAGTTATTTCCCTTAACCAGTAAATTAACGTTCTTAGAATTGACAGACTGTTGACCCTGAGAGGTCAAGTAAATACAGCGGATCTAAATATTTATTATTAATTATAACTAGTTATGATTAATCATATTTCCCCATGAGCTGATTCGCTACATATTATTACAATTCATAATAACTATTTGTGTTCTAATGTAATTTAAAATGTAATTTGTGATGAAAAAGATGAATTGTCAGCAGTCATTGCTCCAGTTTGCAGTGTCACATGATCCTACAGAAATCAATCTAATATACTGATTTACTGCTCAAGAAACATTTTTATTATTATCAATGTTGAAAATAGTTGTGTTGCTTAATATTTCTGTGAAATTTGCAATTCTTCTGTTTATTAGAAATAACATTTTGTAACATTATAAAGGTCTTTACTGTAATTTTTGATCAATTTAAAGCATCCTTGCAAAATAAAAGTATTAATTTCTTAAAAAAAATAGTTTTTTTTTACTGACCCCAAACTTTTATGGTAATGTATACAGACGCACAGACACTTATATACAGTATATAAACCATTTTGCTCAAATATCTGATGGGACATTTTTATAACAGTTAAGCACATTTACCCTTTATTCTCATTATATTATTATATATTATTCTCATAATGTGAAAAAATAAAGAATAAATAATAATAATTATCTTAATATTTGTGTTCCTAATTCATTACACATAGAGTGAAATATTTCAAGCCTTTATTTCTTGAAATTTTGATGATACAGATAATGAAAACCCCAAATTCAGTGTCTCAGAAAATTATAATATTGTGAAATTCAATATGGGAAAGTCATTGGTGGCACACCTAATCAGCTTTAATTAACTCCACAAACACTCGGCAAGATATCTGAGCCTTTGAGTATATCAGTTTGGTTCAGTAGGCTACACAATCATGGGGAACAGTGCTGACTTGACAGATGTCCAGAAGACAGTCATTGACAACCTTCACAAGGAGGGTAAGCCACAATTATTCATTGCCAAAGAAGCTGGCTGTTTTCAGAGTGCTGTATCCAAGCATGTTAAAGTTGAGTGGAAGGAAAAAGTATGGTAGGAAAAGGTGCACCAGCAAGAATATGGGGGAGCTTCACAAGGAGTGGACTGAGGCTGGCGTCAGCGCATCAAGAGCCACTACGCACAGACGAATCCTAGACATGGGCTACAAATGTCGCATTCCTCGTGTCAAGCCACACCTGAACCAGAGACAACGTCAGAAGCGTCTTACCTGGGCTGTGGAGAAAAAGAACTGGACTGTTGCTCAGTGGTCCAAATTCCTCTTTTCAGATAAAAGTACATTTTGCTTTTCATTTGGAAATCAAGGTCCCAGAGTCTGGAGGAAGAGTGGAGAGGCACAGAAACCATGTTGCTTGAAGTCCAGTGTGAAGTGTCCACAGTCAGTGATGATTTGGGCTGACATGTCATCTGCTGGTGCTGGTCCACTGTGTTTTCTGAAGTCCACAGTCAATGCAGCCATCTACAGGAGATTTTGGAGCACTTTATGCTTCCATCTGTTGACAAGCTTTATGGAGATGATGATTTCATTTTCCAGCAGGACTTGGCAACTGCCCACACTGCCAAAAGCACAAAAAGCTGGTTCAATGACCATGGTGTTACTGTGCTTGATTGGCCAGCAAACTCGCCTGACCTGAACCCCATAGAGAATCTATGGGGTATTGTCAAGAGGAAGATGAGAGACACCAGACCCAACAATGCAGATGACCTGAAGGCCGCTATCAAAGCAACCTGGACTTCCATACCACCTCAGCAGTGCCACAAGCTGATTGCCTCCATGCCACGCCGCATTGATGCAGTAATTCATGCAAAAGGAGGCCCAACCAAGTATTGAGTGCATAGAAATGAACATACTTTTCAGAAGCCTGACATTTCTGTTTAAAATATCCTTTTTATTGATCTTATGTAATATTCAAATTTTATGAGACACTGAATTTTGGGTTTTCATTACCTGTAAGCCATAATCATCAAAATGTCAAGAAATAAAGGCTTGAAATATTTAACTCTATATGTAATGAGTCTATATAATATATGGGTTTCACTTTCAGAAATGAGTGACAAAAAATATTGACCATTTTCATGATATTCATTTCTGAGACGTACGGTATAATATACAGGCTATATATATATTTACAGAAACATATATATATATATTGCATACTTTATCATGTATAAGTACTTATACATCATCTGTCATATTTGTTTACTTCATGTCATTACTGTATACAAGTAATGTAAATTTAAGCAGAGTAATTAAAATTGCATACAATTATAAAATATAATTTTATGTAATTTACATTATATCTATCGTTCGCTGCATGGATGGATGGATTCTTGAGATTTTCTAATTTAGACTGGGAACACTATAGGCATCACTGCAAAGACCACACAGAGAGAGAGAGGTTTATTCCCATTTACACATCACAAAGGTGTAAACTGAAGATATCACCAACTACTACACCAAAGTGGTAGAGGCATGCAGACAAAAAGAGACTGAGGCAGGTTGCGGGAAAATGAGGAAATAAACCCATTTAGAGGTGAAGAGTTGGAGTGATGCAGACAGGGAGAGAGGAATAAAATTTCAGTTCAAGAAAAGAGAAACAATAGATGGAGAGTAAAGCTACGAGAAGAGGAGGGGAGGTGTTAATGAGGTCGCAGAACTACTAATAAGAAATTAATTTGAATTAAAAAGAGACTAATTAAAGCGTGTGCGCTTCCTATGACTGTGTACGGCATATACGTGTACAGCGTGTGTGACGCTAATGGAATGTTTTTAAACCCACTTGTAGGTCATACAGAAGAGAAACGTCAATCCAAAAATACTATACACCCATTTCACAAGACATAAATATAAAACAAAAAGCCCATTTTCATGAAGCACTTCTGTTGCCCATATTCAGCACTTAATAAAACATGACGACCATCCACGGAAAACCCCTCTAGGACATCGTCAAAAATGTGTATATGTGTTTCCATATGGCAGCTTATGTATAAAACCATTCCCAGTCTCTTAATCTCTTAAAGTGACAATAGAGTGTCAGAAAGATCCATTTATCCGCATTGCAGTTTATATTTCACCTCTTTCTAGACCTGAAAGTTATTAATGTCATGAGAAAAAAAGAAAAACCACCTGCCCTCAGACCGAAATACATTTTGTTAGAGCTGACAATGCTGAATCTTCAGTTATGATGCTAGAGAAAGGCTAATACTTAACTATAACAATCCATTAGCCTTTAGCTGGTGTTTGAATGAGGAAGTGAGTTGTTAGATGCTATATTGATTTATAATGTCCTCAATTCAACATCTAAATATGCAGACAGGATAGACAGGTGCTCATTGCATCCCTAAATCCTCGAGCAGCACCAAGAGACTGGCAAACTAAAGCCCTGCCCAAACACTCCCGTTGCCGCAGGGCAGTGGTACCGTCTAACAGAGTTGGCCTTCGATGTTGTCATAGCAACAAGTCCCATAATTCTGCCTATAGGAAGTCATTACAATCACTCTCAACAGTAAAAGAAAATCACATCCAACATTTTCTCTCTCTGTCTCCTTCTCTAATACCTATTCTGTAGCGTTTCATCTCTTTAGCAGCTCACATTTAAAAATGCAAGGAACACAAGCGGTTTGAAACATTAGCTGCCCTTTCAAATAATTAAGATAGTAAGAATATGTCAGTGTTATCTGGGTCAATGACACATCGCTGTTTTTTTTTTAATGCCAGATCTAATAATTTATTCAAAACGCATTAAGCAAACAGACGTCATACATATAATGACTTGAATACGTCTGCTTTACGATAAGCATGTTTTTCGTTAAAATTCATTTTAGGGGAGCATAAAGCTAAAAATGTCAAGATGATACAACTGTCCTGATATCATAATGAACAAAGTTGCCTCATTAAAATTAAATGCATCAAAATAAATCCTTTATATGACAGGTTTGGCATAATCATTTGTTAGCATGTTAATATTTATATACTATATATAGAATATATATATATAATATAATATATATTATATTATATTATATTAGTGTTTTTAAACAAATGTATAAAAAAACAGTCATGGGTGTAAACCAACATGCAAACTAGAAATTATGTTCAGAGAGGAGTGACGCGCTTGAATGTGTTAGGTCAATAAGTCTCAGAAATATCCGATCCTATGACATGATTTGTGAAGGTTATAAAATGTCACCCCCCAAAAAAACTGATATTGATTGTATTGAATTATTATGATTTAAATATATTGTTAAAAAATACATTTATTTTATAAAAAAAGTTATTTAAATCTTTTTTTTATTTTTAATGAGATGTGTACACATGTTTTTAAAGGTGTAAGAAACTTTTGTGTACTATTACGGGATTGGTACCAACCACATTAAATTTTCGGGTCATTTAAATTTTAATTATCTTAAAAACTGTTAAAAATGTTTGGCCACTTTATGGTAAGACCATTATCGCTATTAACTCATAAACTCCTAAATTGCTGCTTTTTAATAGTTAGTATGGTAGTTGTTAAGTTTAGATATTGGGCAGTATTAAGGATGTAGAATATGGTCATTCAGAATATGTGATTTGTAAGCATAATAAGAGCCATATGTGAATAAGAGTCGTGCTAATTAAGAACTAGTAATAGTGAGAATCGGTCCCTATACTAAAGTGTTACCAAATGTTTTTTTTTCCAAAACCACTTTGTCAAATGTGTTTTAAATTAAAAGTTTTAAAAGATGTTCCTTTTTTTATAATGGAACATTCGTATGTCATTGAACCACCCGGCTATGGATGTGTGTGTGTATGTGTGAGAGAGAGAAAGAGTGAGTGGAGAGAGTGTGCGGGCAGTGTGTGTGTGTGTGGGTGTTGTGTAATGAGAGGGAAAAGATGAAGATCACAAAAAAACTCGAAAACAAACAGAAAAAGAACCATCACCTCGCGTTAACCATGTTTTTCCTCTTTAGTCTCTCTGTGAGGATATTTAGAGACACTGAAACTGACAGTATGTGAACAGGAAGAACAAATACTCCAAACATAACAACAGAGAGAGGAGAGAAAAGAGAGAAAGTGACCTCTAACAGATATTTACAATCTGCAAACTCAACATCAAAATAAACACATCTAAACCGTTGCTATACACCACCTGTCAAGATTTCCTCAAGCACAGAGACATACAGTAAAGGCTAAGAGAGAGAGATTATAGCAAGAAATACCTGGGGCTTACAATAAGCTAATGCCATTGTACTTTAAGCTAATCAGGCAGAACAATGGCAGCCTGTAACAGCCTCAAAGCTGAACAAATGTGCCGTCCCAAAATACACAAAAGGATTCATCCTAAAAACACTCAATGTTTGCAAGCTGTGTCCTGGTGTTTGCCAACAGACATGGGTGGTGAGACTGTGGTTTGGGTTTATAGAAATAAGATGAGTAAGAAAACATATCTTTAGACTGTCCCTTGCTGCCGTGGGTGTGAAACCGCTGTGCTATGAGTGTGTGTGTGTGTGTTTATACCATAATTCCTGTGAGCAGACACACTCCCTTGCCACAGTAGGTGTGAGGCACCATGTCTCCGTATCCAATGGAGAGGAAGGTGATGGAGATGAGCCACATTGCACCCAAAAAATTACTGGTCACATCCTGAGCATCATGGTACCTGAGAGAGAGAGAGAAAAAAAGAAGCTGAGGTTCAGTTGGAAAAGATTTGATTATTGAAGGAAACTTTGAACAGGTTCTGCCTGTGGAAGGTATGGAGAAGCAATAACTGGATGTGAAATAGGCACAAATATCACATCAAAGTTTTTACATCAAATACTTTCATACGTTTCCATTCCTTAATCTGATCTGCAAAGCACTCCAAAGGAAAATCTCACTGTTTGCCCACAGGCTTTTCGAGAAACTTCTTCAATGTTTGTTATACCTTTGTTCCCTTTCATGGGAACTTCGAACTGCGTCCTCTAGGGGTCGCTATGGGGAACGCCTCGTCGTGACCCGTGTCTGAAGCATACATTGAAAAAATACCAACAACACGTTGGCTGGCGACAGCCATGACGTCACTACCGGTGCGACTACAGTATAAATTGGCACCGGGAGCTACACATCATTCTCTTCTTCGACTTCATTGACTGTTCTGTTTGAAGCGTGCATTTCCAAGGAAAAAGTAAGAGCTATCTTTATTTATTATGGCGAGCACTAGTAGAGCATTTAGAAGGTGTGTGCATCCATGTCATCGCTATTTGACACCAGATGACACACACGATCTATGTGTTGTTTGTTTGGGCGAGGAGCACGCACGCGATGTCCTCGAGGGTGCAATCTGCGTGCATTGCGAGGTTTTTCCAATGAAAAAGCTCCGTTCTCGTTTGTCTCTCTTTTCAAGTAAAGAGGGGCAGCCATCTGCTTCCCGCGGTTCAGGACCCGCCGCTGCTGAGGCACGGAGGAGAATGAGCTCGTGGGGATCTCAGGTGGACCTGGCCGATGAGTTTAGAGAGGGATTTTCCTTCTCGCGCTCATCGGCGGAGGGCGAGAGACAGCCACTGGAGGATGATGTTCTCTCTTTAACATCATCTGATCCAGGGGCCAGTGCTCTGCTGGGTCCAGCCAAGGAAGAGCAGGAAATGGATGATGAGAGAGAAGAAGCTGAGGCTGAGCCTTCTCAAACCTCCTGCCCTGCGTATGATGAGCTCTTAGAGGTTATGGATCGCGCCACGGCAAGACTGACGTGCCATGAAGCGGACTAGGAAGTGGCCGTCTTGAGGTCGCTAGGACGAACGTTATTTTTCTGGCCATAACCCTCCAGCTCAGGTGAGCCTTCCTTTCCTTCCTGATCTCCATACTGAGATCGAGAAGGAATGGAATAGGCCGTTTTCCTCACGCATCCATCGGTTTCAGCATACCAGTTATGCGAATATCGAGGCGATCCGCGAAAACGGCTATAAGAGAATGCCCCCTGTAGAAGAGACGCTAACTAGCTATCTCTCTATGGGAGAGACACCATCTCTCAAAACTCCCTCCTTGCCATCCGTGCCCCTTCAAGCTACATCTAAATTGAATGGCAGGGCATACGCAGCAGCAGGTCAGGCTGTTGCTTCGCTGCACACGATGGCGGTGCTCCAGGCATACCAGGCTGATCTGCTGAAAGACCTGGATAAAGGCGAGGGCCTTTCTCTTGATGAGGTAGCTGAGCTGCGCCGCACCATGGATCTTGCTCTTCGTGCTACTAAGCATGCTGCCTCTGCCATGGGCAGATCTATGGCGGCGATGGTAGTAACGGAGAGGCAGCTGTGGGTAAACCTGGCAGACATCGGGAAGAAAGAAAGGGGTTTTCTTCTCGATGCCCCGGTTTCGCCCTCTGAACTTTTTGGTACATCCGTTGAGACGGTCGTCGAAAAGTTCAGGGAGGCGAAGGCGCGCTCAGCGGCCTTCAAAACCTTCATTCCACGAAGGTCCAGGTCTGAGCCCAAACAACCCAGGGGTCTTGGCCCGTCTCGATTTGAGGATCAGAGACGAGCACAGAAGGCTAGTGTCGCGACTCGCGCTCCTCCTCCGCCTGCGGGTAGGGGTAGAAAGTATCGTGGGTCAAAGGGAGGTAGGCAAGACCTGAGGGATGTGATCCAGACA
The DNA here is from genome assembly GCA_018155175.1 of Sinocyclocheilus anophthalmus. Taxonomy (NCBI): domain Eukaryota; kingdom Metazoa; phylum Chordata; class Actinopteri; order Cypriniformes; family Cyprinidae; genus Sinocyclocheilus; species Sinocyclocheilus anophthalmus. The sequence goes on along the minus strand of JADLZN010003951.1, from coordinate 60,729 downwards.
AGGCGTCAGAGCTTTCGTCCAGATCAGAGTGATACTTGAGTATCCACTAATTTCCTTCGGGGTTTTACATCTGCCCTTTTCTTCCCCTTCCTAATTCCCCTGTAACCACCATATCTCCACCTGACCGAGGTGAGGTGGAAGCTTCCTGCATAACAGTCTCATACTGGACCTATGATGTTTTTGGTTGATTCTATGGCTAAATCATAGTAACCACCTTACTGAAAGTCCGGTCTAGAGGCTTCTCCGGACAGAGCTCCAACGCGGGAGCCGTGGTGGGTGAGTACGATCCATGTCTAAATATATGTATATAAATATATGTATGTGCTATGAACTGGTGGTTGTGTGTACCCTTCTGCTAGTTTCTTTGCAGTGTTTCCCGGGACCTGTGTGTTTCTGTCCCTTTTTCTAGGGTAGGTCCTCGGTGGGCACCCCCGCTGCTGGGTTCAGAAACCGGGTGCTCGACTTGCAGTGTTTATTTCACTCGTCGAGATATGTCCAGAAGGTAAGTAAAGCCGGGTTTCGGCTTCATACTTTCTTGATCATGCGGCCATAACACAGGCTTCGGCGGGAGCCTTCGTGATCATCGGGTCCCCGGCGCGTCACTGCAAAAATTTCATGGACGTCCGGGCTGGGGTTACGCTTTCATGCTACCCTGACTGGTCTACCATATCTGAGTCGCCCTGAGGGGTTTTCCCGATCACCAGGATATCCTCTTGAGGCATCACCCCCCTCACCATTGAGGGTTATTGTGAGTATGATGTTTCTTGTGAGTTGGATTCCTCGCTCCATGGGCTGTCCTCGTGGTAGTATTGAGCAATGCTCCCCTTTTATCAAAGGGTTACCTGGAATGAACAACGCTATTCCTCTTAATTCGGAGTTCTCCTCTCACATGAGAAATTTGAGTTCTCTGTTTCTCCAGAGCGCCTGGATCCAGCAGCATCAGGTGAATTAGGCCTTTCCTCTGCCTCCCTGATGCGCTGAGTGTTTGGCTAACTTGCAGTATGCTTACCCTTCTGATTTTACAATCATGCTGCAGGTCGAGCCCCCTCTCGGTGAGAGCTGGGTTTGTGCTCCCTCAGCCAAGGTAAACTACTGCTAGCGTTCCAGCATTGGAACATGCTGTAGGTCGAGCCCCCTTCTCGACTGAGAACTAGGTGTGTTGCTCCCACAGCTAAGTAAACTATTGCTAGCTGTTCCAGCTTTGGAACATGCTGCAGGTCGAGCCCCGAGGACTGGACTGGGTGTTTGCCCTCAGGAAGAACTGTAGTGTCACCATGGGAACATGCTGTGGGTTGAGCTCCCTCTCCATTGAGAGCTTGATGATGCTCCCCCAGCTACAGATTTACTGCTAGCCACTCCAGTATTATAGCCGTAGACATAGCGTTTTTGGGAATGCGCTATTTCTATCTATTGGCTGCTCTTTCAGGGTGCCATGAGAAACCCTAGAACGGTATTCAAGTGTGTGCAACGTTAGCGTTGCCCACTTTTCTAAAATCCACATAGCTGGTAAGTGTGCACGTTATGCTTTGCCCACTTTTCTAAAATCCACATAAGTGGTAAGTGCGCACGTTATGCTTTGCCCACTTTTCTAAAAATCCTGTATGGTAAGAGCTACGCGCAAGACTTCGTGCTCTTTTTGAGTGGTTTAAAACCCAGATTCCGCCTTGGGCACCAGTCCTCCTATGTATCCTCTGGATACCTAATTAACAGGGTATTGCTACTAAGGATCTGTCGAGACAGTTCCTTCAGCACATGCAAAAAGAAACGTGCGGTAGCCCCTGTGTGACAAGACTAGTATGATTCTAGGCTCTTGGTAGTATTCCCTTAAAGGAATCTATTTCTGATTCCAAGCCTTGAGCTCTACCCCGGGCCCAGGAGTCTGGCCCTAACAGGTAAGTATTTTTGGGGTATGTAGCCTAGGCCTTTGGCCGTAGGGAGTAACGTCACTGACAGCCGTCTAACGTCCCAGGGGCGACTCCCATAGCAATATGTAGAGTTGGTACTTAGTGCTCACCATAGTTTCTGGCATGCACTCCCCTCAGCATAGTGGCGTGGGTATACCGTTACCCATAGCGACCCCTAGAGGATGCAGTTCGCAGTTCCCATGAAAGGGAACGTCTCAGGTTACGCATGTAACCAAGGTTCCCTGAGTAGGGAACTTCGAACTGCGTCCTCTAGGTTTCTTGCCATGCTGCGGACGCAAGCTTCAGACGAAGAAGTGAATGATGTGCAGCTCCCGGCGCCGATTTTGTAGTCACACGGTAAGTGACGTCATGGCTGTCGCCGGCAAGAGTTGGTTTTTTTTTTTTACCAAGTTGCTTCAGACACGGGTCACGAAGAGCGTTCCCCCATAGCGCCCTTAGAGGACGCAGTGTATCTTACCGAATCAGGGAAACCCATGGTTACATAGTAACCTGCGACGTTCAGCAAGTAAATAAAACACAAAAATAAATTAAATATAAAATTAAATAACACCACATTAGGGCTTCCCCAATCCCGTCATATTATATATTAACAGTCAGCCAAGGGAACATCATATAAAAAAGTAGTATAGACTCTATATACACTATAACAGAGTAGTATGCTAAATATCATATATACTGTATATACCTCACCGGTCAATTTATTAGGTACACCTGTTCAACTGCTCAATAATGCAAATATTTAATCAGCCAATCACATGGCAGCAACTTAATGCATTTAGGCATCTAGATGTGGTTAAGACGACTTGCTGAAGTTCAAACCGAGCATCAGAATGGGGAAGAAAGGGGTTTTAAGTGACTTTGAACGTGGAATGGTTGTTGGTGCCAGACGGGCTGGTCTGAGTATTTAAAAAACTGCTGATCTACTGGGATTTTAACACACAACCATCTCTAGGGTTTACAGACAATGGTCAAAAAAAAATATCCAGTGAGCGGCAGTTCAGTGGACGAAAATGTCGTCTTGATGTCGTCATGGTCAGAGGAGAATGGCCAGACTGGTTCAAGCTGATAGAAAGACAACAGTAACTCAAATAACCACTCGTTACAACCAAGGTATGCAGAATACCATCTCTGAACGCACAACACGTCGAACCCTGAAGCAGATGGGCTACAGTAGCAGAAGACCACACCGGGTGCCGCTCCTGTCAGCTAAGAACAGGAAACGGAGGCTACAATTCGCACAGGCTCACCAAAATTGAACAATAGAAGATTGGAAAAACGTTGCTGGTCTGATGAGTCTCGATTTCTGCTGCGACATTCAGATGATAATGTCAGAATTTGGCATAAAGAACATGAAAGCATGGATCCATCATGCCTTGTATCAGTGATTCAGGCTGATGCTGGTTGTCTAATTGTGTGGGGGATATTTTCTTGGCACACATTGGGCCCCTTAGTACCAATTGAGCATCGTTTAAACGCCACAGCCTACCTGAGTATTGTTGCTGACCATGTCCATCCCTTTATGACTACAGTGTACCCATCTTCTGATGGCTACTTCCAGCAGGATAATGCACCACGTCACAAAGCTCAAATCATCTCAAACTTGTTTACTGAAGATGACAATGAGTTCACTATACTCAAAATGGCCTCCACAGTCACCAGATCTCAATCCAATAGAGCACCGTTGGGATGTGGTGGAAAGGGAGCGCACATGATGTGCAGCCCGACAAATCTGCAGAAACGTGTTGAGCTATCATGTCAATAGACTAATATTACTATTTTGTAAAAAAAAATATAATCGTGAATCGAATCGTGAAATTAAAATCGTGAATCGAATCGAATCGTGAGTTGAGTGAATCTTAACATGCTAGTAGCTAAAAGTGGCCAAGGAGATTATTATATATATATATATATAGATATATATATATATTAAATAACGATACAATAATGATATCTTGTGACTATGACGTATAGACCAAGAATGTGTATATTAAGAAAGTATATAAGGCAAATTTCAAGTTGACCTCAACAGAAGTTTAAAGTCCTCTTATTTTCAGCCTCTGATGAAGTTCTGAATCTAACATGGTCAGATATTTTGGATCACAGTCCTGCAGTGTGACTGCTGCTAAGACGCCTGATGACATTTTCTTATCTATGGGTGTAACGTGTATGTTCCCGTTGAGTTCCTGTTTTACTTTATTTGGTCCTTCCTGTTCCTGTCACCATTTAGTTCTATTAGTTCCAGATGTTTCTCATTATTAGTTATCCTCCTCAACTGTCTGCCCCTCGTTATCTGCCCTAATTGAGTTTCCCAAACAATGTTGAGTGTCTTGTTCTGGAATTGTTTGTGTCAACAGTGCTAAGTGTGTTTTTTCCTGTTTCCTTGGATTTATAAAGACGTTGATCATTTCCTCTCTCCTCGTTCCGCGCTCCGGCTCCAACAGTGGCAACGCGTGACAGATCCAGACCCCAAAACAAAGTAGTAAGTGGGCCTTTCTCCCTGTTTTTTTTTTTAAAGAGTGTTTGTTGTTCCTGTTCATTTCTCCCGGTGAAATGGAGGAACGAGCGAAGTTAACGCGTGGCTCGGGCGACCCGATCTGATCTCTAAACGAGGGCGGTCGTGCCGCTCGCCCTTGCCAGCTCCCTCAAGGAAGAAACCCTCGTGACGCTGTTCCGGATCGGAATTACTTACTATCACCCCACGGAGCTCCCAGACACCACCGACCTCGACTGGAAGGAGACAGTCATCCAGTGTCTGGAGAGTCTCCGATCCCGATCCGGGACCCATCTGCCGGCCGTCCCCGAGTCAAGCAAGCCGGCCGTTCCTCAGTCAAGCCCACCAGACGTTAATATGGCAAATCCGCCGGACTATAATATGGCAAGCCGTCTTAACATTAAAATGGCAAGACAAGCCTCGTTCATGAGTGGCACCAGTGTCGGCTCCAGCCCCAGAGCTAGCTCCAGTGTCGGCTCTAGCCCCAGAGCTTGCTCCAGTGTCTGCTCCAGCCCCAGAGATCGCTCCAGTGTCTGCTCCAGCCCCAGAGCCTGCTCCAGTGCCCGCTCCTCGTAAGCGCCCTCAAGTGTCTGCTCCTCCAGAGAACACTTCTAGGCCGCACACTGTAAGCGATACCATGAAGCCCGAGTTCAGCCCAGGGAGGGATCCTGTTCCCGAGTATAGCCCAGTGAGGGCTCCTGTTTCCGAGTTAAGCCCAGGAAGGGCTCCTTATCCCCATTTCAGCCCAGGAAGGGCTCCTGTTCCCGAGTTTAGCCCACGGAGGTCTCTTGATCCAAAGTTAGCCCAGGGCGGGCTCCGGTTCCTGAGTTCAGCAAAGAAGCGGCTCCTGTTTCGAGTATAGCCAACGGAGGGCCTCCTGATTCCCTGTGAAAGTCAGGGAGGGCTCATGCTTCCCGAATATAGGACACGGAGGGCTCCAGATCCCCGTCAATCACAGGGAGGGATTGATTACCCAGTCAAGACCCAGACGAGGCTCCAGCCAGAGCTAGCTCCGTGACGCTCCTCGTAAGCGGCTCTTCTGAGCGCAACTACGTGCCTGCTCCTCCAGAGCGCCCTCCAGAATTCCTCATTTTCCCCAAGAAAAATTTTTTTGGGGGGCATATACCCATGGCCGAGCCAGCCAAGGCCACAGAGGATCCACCATGGCCTCCCGAGTCCCCTGATCCGCCATGGCCTCCTGAGTCCCCTGCTCCGCCATGGCGCCTGCCCCCCCCTCCCTGATGGTACTGTTACGGCGCGGGATGCGCCGTCTGGGAGGGGGGCGATCTGTCACGTGTATGTTCCTGTTTTCCTTATTTGGTCCTTCCTGTTCCTGTCCCATGTAGTTTGATTAGTTCCAGGTGTCTCCCATTAATAATCACCTGTCGCCCCTAGTAATTGCTCTATTAGTTCCAACCCATTGTTGAGTGCTTTGTCTGGAATTTTTGTGTCTACCAGTGGCAAGTGTGTTTTTCTGTTTCCTTTGGATTTATTCTAAAGACTTTGATATTTGGACAGTGCCTCTCCTCGTTCCTCGTTCGTGCTCTCACAGTGGCCACCGCGTGGACAGAGTGTTGTGTGGTGCATGTAGGGATGTATTGTTTTAAAAAAAAAAGGGGGGTTTTCCCCCCCCATATGATGCAATTTAATTTTTCTTTCCCTTTCCTTTGGAGGGTTACAAGGTTTTGGTTGCATAAAGAATATCGGTAAATTGCAAGCCTAAAGTCTTAAATCCAAAGAGATATTCTTTTTAAAATTTAAGAGTCAACCACGCCTACATAAAATGTCTCGTTCTAACACGCCCCCACATTTCTACCTCACTGTGTGGGAAGATTTTGCATAACGCCGCCCAAATGTGCAGCAAAGAAAGAAGGCGTAACACTGATTCTCACTGTAGTTTTTGTTGTTTCCGCCGCCGTGTGTGACGCGTGTTTCGTTGTGAAAGCGAAACTACTTTGTGTGGTCGTCCAAAAGAGGACGATATCTGCTTAGTCATGCCTAGAGCTGATCCGTGCAAGTCGCTGAGGAAATACTTCAACTTCGTGCTGTGGATCGCCGGATCGGCTTTCACCGTTTTCACCGCTCCTTCGCCGGGCGCGCCGTTCTCGACCACGCCGCCTCAGCTCACTCTTGCCCGGCTTCAGCTCACGCTAAGCCGGGGCTTTCGCTCACGCTAGGCCGCTGTGTTTTTCGTTGTGAAAGCGAAACAACTTTGTTTGATCTTCCAAAAGAGGACGATATCCACTTTGTCATACCTAGAGCTGAGCTGATCTGTGCTGGTCGCTGAGGGAAAACATCAACTTATTGCTGTGGATCGCTGGCACTCATTATGGAAGGACTGTTTAGGATCCCTGCGGAGAGTAACGTAGACTAAAATGATGGCAGTTCTGATTCACGTAAGTACGTTTTCTTTTATCACTTGCCACTGATGATTCAACCGCGAGTTTTGGGCAGTGTGGAGTAGAACTTGTTTGTCATTTCTCTGATCACAAAATCAGACATGGTTTTATGTTTATGCGGCAACATAGCACGTAAAAAGACAGTATAAGTCATTATAATCAGTAATTATGTCCCACTGGATGCAACAAATGCCTTGTTTGTAATGGGTTTTATTGTTTTTGTCTCGTCACTCCGGCCGGACACGGCGTCAACTGTATGTGAGGGGCGTAACATTTCCGTATCACGCTTGAGGTATTCGGCCAATCAAAATGCACTGGATAGGTGGCCAATCAGAGCACACCTCGCTTTCAGACGATGAGCTTTGTAAAAACCGACACGTTTCAGAAAAGCGGGGCATAGAGGAAAAACAATAATATACAGTATGTGGAAAATAATGTTTTTAAACAGAATAAACACATTTCATTACATCAAATACACAAAATAATGATCTTTTAAAAAGTATCATATGACCCCTTTAATGTTTTTGGATTCTCTAGTGCATAGGGTTAAATAGGTCAAAAAAAAATTTACAGGAAATTTAGCTGCCTGGTGTTTGCATCATCACAGAAGTTATTAAAGGGATAGTTCAACCAAAAACGAAAATTCGTCATTAAATAATGACCTCATGGTCGTCCAAACCATAGACCTTCATTTCATCTTCAGAAACAAATTAAGATATTTTTGATGAAATTTGGGAGCTTTCTGACCCTGTATAGACAGCAATGCAACTGAAATGTTTAAGGCCCAGAAAGATAGGACATTGATTAAATAGTCCATGTGACATCAGTGGTTTCTACAGTAATTTTATGAAGTTACGAGAATATTTTTGTGTGCAAAAAATTAAAATAATGATTTTATTCAACAATTCTTCTCTCCATGTCAGTCTTTGCCAACAGGTAGGAGAGTATCACGATGCATGCCGTATGTGGTGCTGCCTGACAAGGGAACCGGCGTTCTGACTTCTGATGGATGCGCTCGGCTGGTTTACAGCAGAAGAACATGGCCACACTGTACATAAAACGAGGTCTCGTAAACATGGCTAAATAATTTTGAAAGAGGAGACGTGCATTTTTTTGCCCCGCCCTTACTATTTGAACCAGAATCTTATAGGCGATGAACTAAGAGGATGAGGTCTGCGTCAGAACGCTGGACCGCGTCAGCAGCATCGCACACATGCGTCGTGCTACTCTGGGAATGGGCAAAAAGAGACAAGAGGGAAGACATTGTTGGAAGAAAGCGTTGGTTTGTTTTCGTGCCCACAAAAAATATTCTCGTAGCTTCATAAAATTACAGTTGAACTACTGATTGCACATGGGATATTTTAACAATGTCCTTACTACCTTTTTGGGCCTTGAACATGTCAGTTGCATTGTTGTCTATGCAGGGTCAGAAAGAGATGGATTCATCAAAAAATATCTTAATTCGTGTTTCGAAGATGAACGAAGGTCTTGTGGGTTTGGAACGACATGAGGGTGAGTCAGTAATGACAGAACTGCCATTTTTGGGTGAAGAGTAACCCTTAAGGTATCATATCAACCTCGCAAGAACGTAGTTAAAATTAGACTTCCTCCTAACTGGATGAACTTAAGTCCACTGTGTGCGTGCTGGCCTGAGTAAGAGCAGCACACAGCCTGCAGGGAGCCTCCTCCTCTAGAAAGGGCCTTTAACATGATGACTTTGAGTGCAGTGCATAAAAATAGAGCAGATCCCTGTAGGCTCATCTCACAACAACGCTGCCTTGATCAGATGTGGCAATTCAAATGCGCAAACTGTCACTCATATCATGCAGCTCGAGCCTGCCGCTATCAAAATAATCATCAAACCTCAGGTCCCCAATCCGGGGAACCCTCTATTTTAAAGCGTCTACCCCGAGACTAACACACATTTAGAGTTTGTAACCATGACAACACGTCTGGTAGAGTCAGAAACACCCACTCAGTGGCCTGAGTGCCTAATTTATCCCGCGACCCTTTTAAGACGCAACATGGGGAATCTGTTGGTGCCCGTCGCGATTGGCTGCTGCCCGGAGTGCATGAGTGTCAGGAAAAGGAGGAATGCTGTTTAGATACACAGGTCTTCTGGAAACAAGGGTGTGAATGAAAGTGCTCCTTTTCTGTCTCTTTCTTTCCTTCGATCCCTCTTTCTCTCTGGTCTCTTTTACTCCCCACAGAAGAGCTGATGTGTAGAGCGAGTGTTTGCACACCTCAAGAGGTGTGCTATCTTCCAGGCAGTGCCACTCATTGGCAAGAATTCAGGTGAGTCCTCATTAAGCATAAGAAATTTGACAGCGTCTAGACAGAAAGGTGCAGTTGGAAACACAATGATTAATTTGTTCATTCTTCTTCACGCTCATTCTCTCTCTCACCTCTCACACACTCTTACGGTCCAGGCAGCGATGATCCACAGGGAGATACTGAAGACCAGCAGCACCGTGCCCGGGCATATGGTCATCAGGGTCTTCATCACAAAGCGTGTGTTAAAGTGCACCTGCAAAGAGAAAAACAGTCACATGTTAGTGATTCCTTTCAGCCTAGATGTCATTCATCACTGTCAAACTAGATGAAGCTACATGACTTACAACAAGTTGCAAGAAGCTTTTATTAATGGATAGAAGTGGCTTATAATGCTTCTAAACTGGAAACATTATATCATGAACATGAAAAATTATACCTATGGTTTATAGCAGGAATTCTCAAATTGTATTTGTTAGTTTTGTCAACCCCTTTGACCAAAAATACTTTCTTGAAGTTAATATCTAGAAAAACCAGTGTAATTTTACAGTATAACTATTATAGAGACAGTTATAGTTTTTTATAATATTTTGAATTATTGTTTGTTATTTTGCCTGTTTTTTATGTGTTCTGTATTTTTGAATATAATTTGGAAGTTGCATTCATTTTAGTTTTTTTTTTTTTTGTTTTTTTTTGTAATTTTCTAAGCCTATTACACCAGGGTTTTTTTAATATGCGCTTTACAGGTTTTTTATGAATATACATAAAAAGATGTCATTTTAGTACACAAACTTAAACTAAATGAAGATTAGAAATGTTGACCATGGCAAATTAGTTGAAAAAAGGTCTACATTTATTTTACCTTACGTTTGTTTTATTTCACACAACGAACAGGGTTTTGGTTTTAGTTTTGGTTTTAATAACCCTTTAATAAACACATTGGCATGTTCACAGATCTCTGATGGTAGTTAGTGGTCACATGGCATGCAGGTAAACAAATAAAATGAAACTGTTTAGTGTTTTACTTTGATTTTTTTCCATTTTTATTTATATTTTAATATTATTTAACTAATAGTAGCTATTCAGTGACCCTATCGAATACAAACTTTAGAAAATGGATGGATAGGTAGATATTAGCAACCTGCAGTTCCCTCACAAACTCCCAGGGGTTTGTGAACACCAGTTTGGGAATCCCTAGTTTACAGTAAAGAAATTTATGCATGTTCTTCTTGAACTACCAGCAAAACGTCAACTTAATAATAAAGTTGTAAGTTTCTTGTATGAATTTGTCAGACATGAAACAGGTTGTTGAATGCACATCAAAACAGTATACCTATAGCACACTCATAAAGCCTGAAAGCTGTTTTATATGAAAAGAGAAGTAAAATAATATTATTTTATATATACATGATCTAAATAACTGATCTAAATAAAAATGGACTGGTTGATAGTTTTAAAGCCAATTTACTTTCTACAAATTACAAAATAAATGAGAAGATCCATTTTCATCTCCGAAAAATGCAGTATAAAATGTTGAGGTGGTGGAGATGGGGTCCCGTTTGTCCCTTATGGTGGTCTTATTCATATTAACACCATCAAAAGCTCACATTTGGCCTTATATTTGATGCAGCAGTTGCACTTGGAAATTTAAACAGCTGACTCAAATCAAAAGTTGTGCGAAGTCTTTGTGCAAAAATATTCACTGTGACTTGAACTATTATAATTACTGTGAAATGCTAGGTGTGCTCTGACTGAAATCTACAAGAAGCCCAAATTTCACCTCCACAGTTTTTCAGCTCAGTTTGAATCTAATGTTTGAAGAACAAGGAGTGCTGCCACTGTTTGTTTGTACACTGTTTCATCTATACTTGACTGAAAACAATAATATTCATTATCGTCGTCATTATTATTGATTTGTGTTACTTAAAAGTCGCATAAAAGGAAACTCTCCAGAGGGAAGGCGGAGATCTCTGAGCTAAGATGGACCACATGATCATTAATGATAAAACAGCACATGAGAGGAAAGAGAATTTGCATTTACATCTCTTTGAAACAAGATCACTTCTCAAAGGACAAAGTGATTACCCTCTCCAATCAGCCATTCAAATTAAAGTACAGCGGGACACTTTTCACCCGTTTCATTTATTTTTTTTTTTAAACATGACAGCCACAGCCACAGCAGTCATTCTTCAGTCTCTCTTAAGCACAAAGCTGAAGAGATACACAATATTCAGAGACATAAATCATCCATCTAAAGGAGAGCCCGGATAAACCTACTTGAAAGACGCACAGCTGTCTATCATAAAATCCATTACAGCAGAAAATTCATCAGTCACATCAACTGACACCGAGCTGTGATGCTGCATCCTAACAATGCAAAAACAATTAGATGAAGCTCCTGTCCAAAGCTAACCTTTAACTGAAGCTACGTTTGAACGCTAGTTCACTCTGACCCAGCAAATGCCAAGATCCACCAAATAGCAAATGTGTTTTGTTGGATCTACTACCTTAATTTTTGTAGCATGACAGTAGCTCAGCTGTTTCCATAATAATGGAGCTTTTCCAATAACTAGCCACTTTTTCCAATATGTAGCAGCATAGTGTGACAAAACGACATCACATTTTATATCACATTGTGTTGTACAGATAGCATTACAGCTGAGTCAACTACATGATAATCAAAAGCTCTCTCCTAAATGTCCTCCGCATTGGTTTATTTAGTTTTAGTGACTCAAGTGAATGAAGCAGTTCCAAAAGAAGAGTCAAGTCTCTCTTATGCAGAAGGGCATCTCAAGTCTTCGCGTCTCTTTATAATGAAATATTTAGTTAAACTGCTGTTTGTCACTAATCTCGAATCAAGATTTATTTAGAACCACTCATTGTTTTTGAGCAAGAGAAATACTGTTCTTATAAAAATTATCAATGATCAGATAGTATTATATTTTTAAAGATTCTACTAACTAAGTAGCTTCAGTGTAGTCAGATACTTATAAATTGATAAAAAAAAAAAAAAAAATATACCTATGGTTTATAGCAGGGATTCTCAAACGTTTTTGTCACCCACAACCAGTGACCAAAAATGTTACGTGAAATACTCCCTGAGATAATAAGTTAATATAAAAATAAAAAAAGAAGATTGTTAATTAGTTTATTAATATTTTAACTAAACGTCTGCCCTTAACATTTAGTAAAATTTTTAGTCATTTTTTTTACAGTGGAAGAATATAGTGTTTATATAATGTTTTTAATATGCCTATAGTTTTTATTCATTTTTGTTTCAGTTTTTGTTTTAGTTATTTTAGTACATGAAGTTTAAAATTATTTTAGATAAAGTTTGTTTGACTTCAAGCAACAGTTAATTTTTTCCGTTTTAATTCAACTAATAATCATGCAATAAACACATTTGCATGTTCATAATCATAGTTTAGTTCAGGGGTTTTAAAAAAAATTGTGTGCAGATTGTGTAAAAATGAACAAATACTTAAACTAAAATTTCCAGAACTTGACATAATTATGCTTTCATTATGCTTTTTAAAGACGGTTTAGAAATCATAAAAATAATCACAAATATTTTAGTTGATAGCAAGCCCCATGTTAGTTTCTCTTTACACGTCTCTAGCAAAGGGGTCATCATATTTGGGAGTCCAAGAACACTGTTCTCTGTCACTGATAGTTTAGTTTGATAGTTTAGTTTAGTGTAGTTTGACTAGTTTTATTATTTAGCAGCTTAAAGCAGTTTTAAAGTAGCTTCGCCAACACCGTAGGGTTGGATCAGTGTGTGAACCCTGTTGCTGTTTGTTGGTCAGTGTGAACCAGCCTATAAATGTACAATCTTTAAACCATCAGTAAAGCTGACAGGTTCATCCTTCTCAAGAGACTGAACAAACCACATAAACACACAAAACCTCTTCCTCCAGCGCTGAAAACCACAGGTCTCTGTGCTCATGATTGTCCTCATAAAACCAAACTTTACTGCCCTCAGCCACACCATGTACTGCGTTTTTCTCAGCTGAAGAAATTCAGCTCCTTCAGCGCTAACATGCAGTCACATTTGGATGGGACAAAGGCATATTCTCCTGAAAGGATGTGTTTATTGAATCTAGGCGCAAGTGGGCCATTGAAGACAGACAGAAAGGGAAAAGCTGGCAAGCTGATGAGGTTTGGACTATAATACCTGAAGAAAGCTAGCCATTAGCATTAGGTGTGCGCCGATCCGATATTCAGTATCGGTATTGCTCCGATACTGCCACTTTCTGCTGGATCGGTGTATCGGTCAGACGAGACCGATCCAAATCCGATATTGTGCATATACTATTCGGTGTAATCGTTAAGCCCCATGAAAGGCACAAAAACATTATAAAGCACCATAAAGTTTCCGTGCACTATATTTCAAGTGTTCTGAGACCGTTCCATAGTTTAATGTGAGGTACAGATTAATATTTACGTCGTTAAATAAAAGTTCACATAAACTCTTCTTCCACTGCGGCTGTCAGTCATCTTTCATTCAGCATTCAAACTGCGTGTCGCATTCGGTTACAACAGACAAGACGACGGAACTCTCTAGGATGATACAATGTTCCTATTATTATACTTGATCTGTAGATAAACATCAGTGGTTTTGCATAAAAGGACTTTATCTTGCTGGAGTTTAGTGCTAATTCTAACTTTCTACCGGGTCCCCACAGGGTGTCTGTAGGAATCACTACAATGGAGTAAAGACTATAAATAGTTTTTAACGTGCAGTAACTGAAATTTAAAACTGTTAATAGAAAAGGCTCAATAAACTATCGCACAGATATAATACACTACACATCAATGTCTCTTCCCTTTGTGCTTTGAACTTTTCTATGTGGAGAGCTGTGCCTGCGCGCTGTGACTCCGTGTTGCTTCAAGTGCATCATCCTGCGCACGGGATACGCATAAGTGCTTTGTGCCACTCTGTATTGGAGCCTTTCATGTTATAATACTTTTGCGCAATGAAAGATTGTTAATAGCCTTTCTTGTTCTGTCTTATCTATCATATGTTGCTGCCTCATTACTGTGCTATAAATGTAAAAGAAATGCATTTAATTTATTGCATATATTTATATATAATTATATTTACTAGTTTTCATGGATGTATATTACAATACAAAGAGCAATGTGTAACATTTTACCAGATTACACTTATTTACTTAAATTTTTTCCCCCACTAAATAATGTTTTTTTTTCTAAATGTTTAGATTTTATAAATTATTGTGAACTCATCATTTTTTTACCGTAACTTTTGCTGCTGAATCATCCACTAACCTAGTTTATAATAGTATTTTTCTCATAGATTATGATTATTTATTTTTTAATTTATTAATTTTCTTTATAGTGAAGTTGTCTATATTTAGTAGATTGTGTGTAATACACAAAAGAGTTGATGATCCGGTCAACACAAACTGAGGTATAGAAATGTAAAAAAAGTGTGCGGTCCGCTGGTATCGGATCGGTATCGGTATTATCCGATACTCAGTACATTTGGTGTCGGATCATTATCGGTTCTGAAACAATGGTATCCTGCCACCCCTAGTTCATTCCCAGTCATCTCAATGGAAGTGGCTTGGCTAGTGTAGAACCCTCCACAAGTAAGCAATTTCACGCTTTTAAGAGACCTCTGAACAGGAATCATGTGATATGCTACTTGCAAAAAAAACGTTGTAGTTACAGCATCAACCAGCAGGGGCTAATGAGGCCATGCTATCTAGCCAAAAGAAAAGAAATGGGAAGAAAGGAAAGCCACATTCACAAACAAATGCTAGAAATAACAATTCACGCCCTAAATTCTCAATTTTGAGTTGTTGGGTTGACCTCTGACCTTGTTGAGTGCCCCTATGCTGCGGGAGGAGGCGTCGGTGAAGAGCTTGCTATGTAGCAGCATGACTCGGGCGATGAGGTAGAGTCTAAGGAACATGGGTACAGACAGCACCATGTCTAGATCTGCCTCCGCCTGCGAGGGAGCGTAGGAGAAGGCCAGCCGCGCCCGCCACATGAACTTGAAGTCCCCCGGCACCGGGTGAACCGCCGAAACGATCAGCTCCAGAGCGATAAGCAGCACTCGCTCTATGGTCATGGCGATCCGCCAGTCGTCCGCACCGTTGTCAATGACGAAGAGCTGAAGGGAAAAAGTCAGAATGGGAATGTTAAACGATGCAAATTGAGGGGAGTTTCCCAGCAAAGTTTCAATTTACATAATGTATATCAAATTTGCATTCAGTCTTTTAAAAGTGCTCGAGGGAACAAGGCTCCCTAGCTGCAACAATGACATAGTGCAAAGAAATAAAACCAAGCCACCATAAAAGCTTTATTAACTGTTCTTTTAATCTAACACCGTGTACAAATTAGATGCAATTGTGACGCAAATGTTAGCTTGAGTTTGTGTTCCCTTAGGAGTTTCTAATACATTTGAGGTATGGCTGTGTGCAATATATGTTGAAAAAAAAAATAATGTACTCATAAATTGTAATTTTAAATCAAATGTATTCATAAATAAAAAAAACACTATTCTAAAAACCCAACAGAAATTCAAGGAGGAACCCGTGTCTAAAAATGCTAAATATCTTTTTGATTTTACGAAGGATAGGTAAATATTTAATTATATAGATATTTCTTATTTAATTATTTATAAGTAAACAAGTTACAATTTGGCTTAA
Source organism: Sinocyclocheilus anophthalmus (assembly GCA_018155175.1). Taxonomy (NCBI): domain Eukaryota; kingdom Metazoa; phylum Chordata; class Actinopteri; order Cypriniformes; family Cyprinidae; genus Sinocyclocheilus; species Sinocyclocheilus anophthalmus. The sequence continues at coordinate 44,966 of JADLZN010003951.1, read as the reverse complement.
TATCTAAACATAACATAGCGACAGAAGATTTTGTCAGTCCTTTGCTTTCTGTTTATGCACTGGGTAGCCACATTAAAATCTCATTGGTCAAAAAGTCCTGCTCAACAAATTGTACCTGCATATCGAGCTTATAATCCTAAAACCAGAAAACAAATTTGCCTCACCATTTGTTCCCTTGAGAATTTATAACTTTTTTTCTCCATTTGAGGCATGCCTGTGTGTAATTTATACTGAACAAAACAGAAAATTACTCATAAACAATCATTTCAAATCAGAAATGTATTCATAAATCAAAAAGTGCTATTTAAAAAACCCATTAGAAATTCCAGAGAGAACCCAAGGCCCAAATAATGCAAATTCTCTTCCGGATTTTACGACCAAACAGCTCTATTAAATTTAAAATACATTCTGATCGACTAAAATGGTGTTGCTTCGCACAGTATTTTTGCTTTCAGCGTGGACAGACAAATTGCTTGTCACGTCGCGCCTCTTAAGACACATGAGTGCCTCGCAGCAAATTAAAGAGAGAAAAATAAAAATAAAAGTCCAGTTGCGCAACAACTCAAGACCATCCATTCATCACCCATTTAATCAAAAACTTCAATTACAAATTAATAATTCAGATTAGCTCATTACAACAACTAATAAATAGAGCTGCCGTTTGACTAACTGAATAAGTAAAGTGTGTTCTCAGATGCAGCACAGGAGGCAAAATGAGAGGGAAACAGATTGATGAGCGCCACAATGAGAACACGCTCAGATAGTAATTTTATCCTGCCAGGAACGCCAAACAAATAGAGCAATAAGCAAACAGAATTCCGCTGGCATAATGTGCACTGACAGTTTCCCAATGCAAATGTCAGGCGGTATATCAGCAGAGCCTAACGACGGAACGGGAAGCTAATTGTGCTGGCTGGTGGCGTTAGATGTGTTTAATGTTAATTGTAAGTGTTAGACTGGCGAGGTTTGTTTAATTGATAAGCAGAAGGCAAGCAGGGTTTTCCCCACTGAGACATACACACATCCACAGGAGGGCTGCAAATGATTATACAGGAATCCTGAGAATTCATGAATGAAGTCGTATAGCTCTTCGGCGATATATCGCGCACGCCTATATTCGTCGCGAGGTTGCGCAACAGGTCTTCCTGGCATCCAATGAAATTGCTTTGTTTGTCTAATTGCTCGTGCATGTCTGACTCGGTGTGTGCAAAGGGCACGGTGCATGTCGTATGGCTGTAAAATGCGCATGGTTTTTTTTTTTTTCTGGAAAAGCCAGCCTCATCATGGTGACTGTTGCCTAGGCGACAACATCAAAGACCAGCCAAGCTTAATTAGGGTCCCCTGGTGAGAGAGGGAGAGAATGACTGTGTGTTTGTGTGTGTATGTGAGCGCAAAAGAGAGAGAGAGCGTCAGGGAAGTGAGAGGGAGCGACATAGAAAGGTGGTGGAAGGCAGGGAAAGAAGCAGAGAAAGGGAATGAATGTGCGGGAAAAATACGCATGTGTGGGTGGGTGGAAGGAGAATGAAAGAGAATGTGTGAGTGTGTGTATGAGAGCACACGTGAATCTGTGAGAGGCTTGTATGGATTGGTGTATGACTTATGAATAATGGTTGACTGATATGGGTTGTAATGACTGATACCATTGACATCTACGTGGACTGTGGCTGATTCAGGGTTGATTTATTGTAAATAAGCCAGGAGAATGAGACGGTAATACTGATGAAATGAAATAAACACTTATTTTACTCTGTATTAAAAAAAATATTTGAAGACAGATAAGATAGTGATTATTAAAGGTTAAAGGGTTAGCTCACCCAAAAATGAAAATTAGCCCACAAATTACTCACCCTCAAGTCATCCTAGGTGTACCACTTTTTTTTATGGATGGGCACTTTTTATTTAACTTCTTTAGGACTGATGCATGCAACACCCGCTGAGTGGCATTAATCAGCTTGAAAGATCACAGACAATTTTTTATATAACTCCGACTGGATTCGTCTGAATGAAGAAAGTCATATACACCTAGGATGACTTGAGGGTGAGTAATTTGTGGGCACATTTTGGGGTGAACTAACCCTTTAAGTGTTTAAACATTTTATGAATATTAAATTAATCAAATCAGCACCTTTTCAGAATATTTTTGCAAAATTCACTATAGATATTTGAAAAAATTATTATTAGGGTTTTTAATATATAAACATTTAATAAACATTAAATTGATGAAACACTTAATGCACACAATTTTTACTCAAAATCACCTAAAATCAATAAAAAAATATAATGTTTATTATAGTGTTAATTTTGTAAGCTATTTTCATTTTAGTCTTAGTCTAAGTCCCGTGTTAAAATGTCCTTGTTAGTTTTTATCATATTTAGTCAACCTTATCCTATTTGGTTTTAGTCAAGTTTTAGGCGAATAAAAGTCTCAACATTTTAGTCTAGTTTAAATCTAAGAAAACCTGAAGTATTTTAGTCTACTTAATTAAATATTAGTCACATTTTCGTCATTCTGTATAATGATTAAACTGATAAAAAAATATTTTTTTCTCAAAATTATAATCGTAATGATTGTTGTCATTTGAGAAATTTACTTTTGCATTTCAGGTATTGCACTTTCACCAGTAAGCACAAATCAATAGAATGTGGACGCATACATGGTGTATTTATTTTACCTCATCTAGTGTACTGATTTATTATAGGCATTTTATTATATAAATTAATACCAAAGACTTATGCAATCTCCCTGTCTACATTATGAAAACAGCTAAAACAAACAAAAAAATAATATAACAGTGAAATTCCTAGTAATTCAACTAATTCCAAAATTGCAATAGTCTATTTCTCTATTAAAACAACAGCAGTTGAGTAAGTGCATTTATTCAGCGATCACAATCGCAAACAATACAGTCGAGATCTCATGACAGAACACAGACCTGCTGAATGACGCTTTCCAGCTTGTGTTTTCAGATCATCGGTGACGGCACTTCCGCAATGAGGAGCGAGCGCGTGCCCATGGTTAACAGATTGCTTAAAATAAGCGAAACACCGGGCAGAATATTTATCCATAGCGTGGGTATGTATGTAAATGTATAAAATGTATACATAGCGTATCCATAGCGAAGCTCTGATTCGGGGATTTGAACTCTTGATATCTGGCAACTGCACTCATGAAAGCTTGCGTAGTAGAGGCATGTAGAGCAGTCCGCAATAACATTTTGTCTCCTTTTTTTTACGAAAATAAAAAAAAAATTATTTTTTTTTTAAAAGTTTTTGGTAAGGTTTTTTATTTTTTTGAATACATTTTAGTCTTTTTTCGTCAACGAAATTGCATGTTGATATAGTCTTAGTTATCGTTTACTGACCTTATTATCGTCTCGTCTAAGTCATGGGAAAAAAGCTCATCAACGAACATTTTTCGTCATAGTCTTTGTTAATGAAATGTCAATTAATCAATTATTGATTAAATCTAACATTTTTACATAATATTTAAACAAAATCTCTAAATATACTTGTAAAAGATCATAATTATTACATATTTTATGAACCTAAAATTGTTCAAATCAACACTGAATATTTTCTCAAAACTCACTAAAAATATTTCAGACAGATAAAGTTTATTAAATGTTAAAATGTTTAAACATGTCATAAATATAAAATAATAAATAAACAATAATTATTAAAATAATGTTAGTCAAGTTAAGCTCAACATAATATCTGAAACAGATCAGTTCATACAATGTTAAAATGTTAAAATGTTTAAACATTAAAATGAATAAGATTATAATAAATAAACCAATGTTTAGTCATGTTACCCAACATTTCTCAAAAATCAGCTCTAAATGCCCAAATATCAGTTCACAACAACCAAATATTGGCTCAAAACAGCCAAATATCATTCTATATAGCTGTCTATTACTACTTATGGCTGCTTCCGTAATTTCAAATATTTCCTGAAAATCATCACAATCTTTATCAGCATAAAATGGTTCTTATTTCTGTGAGCTGTGCATTTATGAGTAATCGTGGGAATGTTCCATGTAACTTTGAGGACAAAAGATAAATTAAAAGCATTAAAATCTTACTTTTCTCCCTCATCATCTCTTCCTTTCCTCCTCTGCACGTTACTCCTAATTCATCTCTCCGCTACCTCGCGGTTCTTTTTCGGGCCAAATCGCCACCAGGATACGCTGAATAATTAAATTCCATTAGAGAAGGTAATCTGTCAACATGAGTGGCTGAACCGAGCTGCCTCCCTAAACCCATCAGAGAGAGAGAGAAACCCAGAACCTCCCAATAAATGAGGGCCAGAGCCAATTAGGAAAAATTTGGAAAGGAAGGAAGGATGAATAGGAGAGCAGACAGCAAAATGAAAGACGAGAGAAAGAGAAAAATGCAGAGGTTAGGAAAAACGGGACAGTCCAAGAGGGAGACGGTGGTTGAAAGAGGAGAGAGAGGGGAAGAGTGAAGCAGAGCATGAATAATAGTGTCTGTTTTGTTGTTTTGCCCTGTCAGAGATGAACACCTCTGTTATGATAATGGAATTATAAGTCACACACATACACACTGCGCATAAACAAACGCTTACACACATACTAATTCAGATCACCTCACTTCCTCATAATCACAAGTCCAGGCAAACATTGTGCCATTTTTATCCTGTCTTTTATCATTTTTGCTCGTCAGATTATATGATATGACTACAGTGAGATCTTAAGTAAAAGTGAAGGCAGACATCAACTGTCTTTACGTCAGAATATATGATGTACAGTTCTGCAGACTTTTCTCAAAACTGACAGCTTTGACTGGGCAGTTTCAGTCCATTCTGACATCCTTACTTACATACAAAAAACTCAGATGGTACCATACAAACCCTGGCAAACCCTTAATTACCTTGTATATATTTACCTTGTTGGGTATATTTGACATAGAAATGAGTGAAACAAGTAAACTCAAGGTTTTGATTGTATGATACACTATCATAAGTGTATAATATCAGTATCAAAATGTGAGGGGAATGTTTATTAACAATTATTTGTTGTTGTTACCTACAACTAAAACTATTACAAATAAAAAAAAAGCTCATTAATATAAATAATTCTGAAATAAAATAAAATGTGACCCTGGACCACAAAACCAGTGTTAAGTCACACAGGTATATTTGTAGCAATAGCCAAAAAAACATTGTATGGGTCAAAATAATCGCTGGCTACGGTATTTTTTTTTCATTGGACGGTTTAAAGCTCTTTCCACTGCGGCAGTTGCCACGATTTTCTCAGTATTTGGATTTTTTGCACCAGATTGCAGATTTACAAATAGTTGTATCTCGCCCAAATATTATCCTATCCCAACAAACCATACATCAATGAGAAGCTTATTTATTCAGCTTTCAGATGATGTATAATCTCAATTTTTACAAAATTGACCCTTATGACTGGTTTTTCTAGTTTTTGGTCACAAATTAAATAATAGATGAAAAACAACTAACCTAACATTAACCCTAACTGAAATAAGTTCAAGTTGAAGTACTAAAATGACTAAAACCAAAACTGAAAAAAATGTAAAGCTAAATTGAAATAGTAATAAAAATTACTAAAAGTTGAAAAGTGAAAATTAAAAAATAAACCTAATTCAAAACATTAATAAATACTATAAAGCATATAAATAACACAAAAAGTATGTTAATAACTTTAAAGGGATAGTTCACCCAAAAATGAAAATTCTATCATTAATTACTTACCTCATGTCGTTCCAAACCCATAAGACCTTCGTTCATCTTCAGAACACAAATTAAGATATTTTTGATGAAATCCAAGCTCTTTCTGACCCTGCATAGACAGCAACTGAACATGAACGAAGGTCTTACAGGTTTGGAACAACATAAGGGTTAGTAATTAATGACAGAATTTTCATTTTTGGGTGAACTATCCCATTAATAACTTCTGTGATGATGCAAACACAAGGCAGCTACACTTCCTGTTAAACAGTTTTTTTTTACCTATTTACCCTATGCACCACAGAATCTGCTGAGCCAAAACCATTAAAACAATACATACATATACACACACACACCTCACACCAAGTACATGATCTAGGTAAAAACCAAGTGTAAATAATAAAGGTCCATAGATAAGAAAAAAAATCAACTGGCTTAAGACGACGTAGGAAAAGTCAAGAGAACAGCAGGTAACTCCAATCAACTCAGATTACCACTGAGGCACGCCCAAAATACCCTACACTGCGGGATACAGACACACAGGCTAAATAAGCGGGGAAATCTGCCTGCGGTGCTTTTAAAAGCAGCTTGGAATTCCCTGTTTAAAATAAATACATTTATACGCACACTTTCTCTCTCGCACATACGCACAACCTCCCATGTGTGTAGCCAGTAGCAAAAACAGCAGGAAAGCTCTGCAGTTTCCACCAAGCTACAACTCTCACACAATGAACCTGAGAGACGGGATGTGCTTTCGCAATGTTCTGGAAACGTTCTTCTGTCGTTCCGTTGTCAGCACCACCCATACTGTCAGTTAAAAGCCTTACTTGTGCATTAGCTCCTTCATGTCAGAGCAGAGGAGCTGTACTGCGTGGTTAATACTACAGTAACCTCTCAGCTCTAAGTACAGGACTGTCACTGACACCTCATTCCATCTCCAGAACCCTGAGGTGATCTCCTCTACATTAGCATTCTGCTTACGCTTTGCTAACTATGCTTTTTCTTCAACATTCAGCTCAACATTTTGCTGCTTCCTTTTACATTTTTTGTATTGTAACCGGAGAGTTTACAAATTTCATGGGTTTTTATTTTTGTCAACATCAAGATTTTATGGGATAATTTATATAGTAAAGGGGCTAGTTATCACACAGGGAAGTGATATCTCAGTACTTCAGTGCTTGAGCACTCGTGGCTCAGATTTAGCACTGTATTATTGGAGTCCAGTGCTTCAGATTCACACAGGATGTGAGACAGTGTGTGTCACGCCCCTGGACTTTTGTGTTGTGTTTTCCCTTCCCAGGTGTGCCGTGTTCCCTTTAATTAGTCATTCCTTGCACCTGTGTTTTCCCAATCACCCAGTGTTTAAAAGCCCCAGTCCTTTCAGTTAGTGTTTGTCGGTCGCCAAACGTCATTCCTTGTGTTCCAGTGTCTCCTACGTTCCCCGTGTGATCATTAAAGACTGTGAATTGAAGATATCTCCGTGTTTCCTCGTTCCTCGCTCCTTGCCTCCCGAGAAGTGTGACAGTGTGCAATAGAATGAAACAACAGTTTTACAAACTCCTGTCAACACTGCACTGCAATGCTATGCAATTAATGAACTATATTATTTTTTATATAATATAGCAGTGCAATAATGATAATTTTGTGTAAACTGTAAACAATTAATAAAAAATAATAGCACCTGCAATAATGACACAGCCACACAATAACAGAGGTATATTGTGATACTAATTGGTATCTTGATAATTTAGCTGGTACTGTAAGACACAAAACAAATGTAAATGACAACCCTAGTTTTTAGGAAAAGGGTATTTTTCATTAATTTCATGTCAAGATCATTTTAACACAATAAATGTTAAATCGGGACATGTTTTTAATTTATGTAAATTTTATTGAATAAAATGTTACATTTTTAATTGTATTTTTAAATGTTACAGTACGGTTTAAATTTGCTGAATGTTTCTAATAGGCAGTTTAATGGCAGGTACCCTTGTTACAACTTAGCCCATATAGGATAATGCTATTGGGGCATGTTGTCACATTATATAAACTGTATCTTTTTTCCTGGTCAGCAACAGTGACAATGTTCAATAGACTCTAAGACGTATGTACATAGGGATACTGGGTTTATAAATAACCCGATCCTGAGAACTATTAACTGAAGTAAATAATATGGCAACCTGAGTCTTCATTATATATATACAAACAAAACTGTAAAAAAAAAAAAAAAGTACAGCCAAATGTCATACCAGTCATATTCATAGGGACAAGGTTTAACATGTCAACTATCAAACTTCAGTTGCTGTGTAATAATTTTATTAGCTCTAAAAAGGGAAATATTTATGACGAATTATAACTGGTTATGATTCATAATAAATATTTAGATATCTTCGAATTAACTGTAGCAGAATCAATATTACAATTATTTGATCTGTCCGTCCACCGAGCAGACAATATAATCATTTATCAATTCAAGGAATGTTTATTTTCCTGGCCACGGAAGCAATAAATTGTCCTTCTTTGTGCAGTGCTAGCAGTAATTTAGCAAAATGTAGCAAGGGTTCACACATTCATTGACTTCGAATTGTGAGCAGCAAACAGAGACAATCCGTTGTGAATATAAGGGATTTAATAAATGAAACTATATCTAACATATAACTAAGCAAAACACATATATATACAGAATGAAACAAAGTAAGGAAAAGAGAGAGGAAAGAAAAAGAATGGCAGTATTTCACATCACTTTTAACCACAACCTTTGAAAATCATCAAAGAATATAAAAATCACCTTAAAAAGGGGCTGAAACTTAAACACGCATCTAAATCATTTTAAGCGGATACTTGCATTGGTTTCGATTGCTGAAGAAGAGTCCGGATGCGGTAGATAACGGAGGTCTTTTGATGAGTTCGTGAGGAGTCAGCTGGAAGTTTTTACTTCTGGTTCTTCTGAAGAAGGAAAAGTCCACAGCGACTAAAGTTACTTGGAGATAAAAACTGCCGGAAAATAAAAACTCAAAAGGAAGATCTTGAGAGTCTTCGAAAAGTGTTGTCTCAAACGAAGAGGGTTTCTGAGCAAAGATTATTTCGGGCTAATCGCTTTTGAGGGTTCCTATTCTGTGTGGACTGGCCAATACCAGACGTGAATTTTTGAGCGGGAGAAGTTTCCTTTGTTCCCTTCATGGCTCATTTGCATGTTTTATGGCCGGTCTGGAATTTCTGTAGTTTTAACCCAAAATATAGTACAAATCGTAAGATGCGTTTCACAATCACATACTGTACATCATTGTTCGAGGAATGAAAAGCAGATAATATTGATACCAAGAAACAAACATTTGGAATAGATTAAACCAAAGATACATACATACACCTGAATATCAGTGTTTTATGGCTTTAACTAATACAAATAACGAGTGGTAACTCAGCTAATCTAATAGGGAAACGTACAAACAACACATGCAATATACCAGATACATTTGTAGAGTATAATAGAGTAACGGTCTTTATGTGTGTGTGTGTGTGTGTTAGTTTGCTTGGCCAGCCAGGCCCATCGGGGTCATTTACAGCTCTTTGGACCGTGTTTGAAGTCAGATGGGGGAGATGATAGTGGGGGGGGACTGGTTAGAATCTCCTTGATGGTGAGGAACCATCTGGCAATTTAAACCCCCATTAAAAAGTAAAGTCTCTGACCAGAGCTGTAATTTATATGCAAATGTCAAAAGGCTAAAAGGGTCTCTTAAGCCATAAAAACCCAAAGATCATGCATGATTCTACGCAGACGCTACAGCTGCCAAAATATATCTATAAGTTAATATATTTATACTATCTAAAAAAAATACTTTAGAATTCTTTAATCATGCCATTCTGCTTAACTTCTCTTTTTTGATAATGATAGAGCTACGAAATTATGAAGTTACCACAGATTTATTGTGGCAACGAATAACTGTTAATAGTATTTTTTTAACGGTATTTTGGTGTAAACTATAATTTCCATGGTAAATTTCCAATGGCTAACCAATGCAACTTGCTGTGAAATTCCTCATCAATAATTTATTCTTTTAAATAGTCTTCTACCGGGTCTCATGTTGTGTCACTTACCTAATACATGAACTCAAATGCACTGCATGTTAAGTCTCCAAGGGACAAACAGCTTCAAAAAGCTCATCATAAAAACCACTCAAGCAAAACGTTTCTAGAATCAGTCCAACCTTGAGCTAAAGATAATTATAAAATTGGCTTCAAGTAATACTGGTGATTCACCAAACTCTTTAATGGGTCTTAGCTAAAGCTGTACAGCCATGAATCATTTTTAATATGGCTCTACAGGAGCCAAGCAGTTCGCAAACTTTAGCCAAGGATGAAGCTTGTTGGCTCTCAGGAAGAGATGCACTCACATTAACACGTACACCTGAGTTCAAACGCTACCTTAGAGGCACTTTCAACCATACGGGCAAAGTGGATTTTGACTGAACCGAAAATAAAAATTGGTTCCATTGAGATTCACAGGACTTGAAAAGGATAGCTCACCCCCCAAAAAAATCTGTCATCATTTACTTACCCTCATTTCAAAATCTGTATGACTTTCTTTCTTCTGTAGAAGAAAAAAAAGATATTTAGAAAAATATCTCAGTGGGTTTTTAATGAATGTCAATGGAGTCAAGTGTTGTTTGTTTTGGACCCCACTGACTTTCATTGTCTTGGCAAAAACAGTAGAAACATTGGTAACACTTTACAATATTAGTACATGAATTATCATGTACTAATACCTGAATTAATAATTACTTGACTATGAACTAATGATGAGTTAAGATATGTATTAATCAAGAACTAATGAAGAACTAACTTAACTACGACACGAGTCATATGAACTACTGCATGAATAACACTACCTTAATTACATGTTAGTTCCTGCATGTTAGTTAATGTATTAATTAACACTTTGGGGTAAACTAAATCAAACACGCTCTAGAAGCAAGATGTATGAAAATGGCACAAAGTAAAATTGTTTATAAATTTGCTACCTGCAGTTGTCACAAACATCAGTGAACAACAGTGGATTTCTTGCAATATTTACATTTAACCTAACTCATCCAACGCACAATGATGCATTCATAATTAAAAATAATTTCATCTCATTCTGTTTTGAGTGATTCCACTGCTGCCATCCTACAATAACGTATTCATTAAGCAGGTGCAATTTTCCAAATTAAAATCAGTGTTAGCATAGAGAGGGATGGTTATCGCCAGGTTGGGGTAACTCATACAAGTAATGCGAGGTAGTAAAAGATTGCTTTTTTAAGTAACTAGTAAACCAAGAAAGGTATTTTTTCAAAAAAGGAATGCCAGTTACTTTGTTTTCCCATTATTGACTGACAGCTCTCCTGTCCCCATATTGGGAGAAATCAGGAGTACAGAGGCATTGTGTGCGCTGTGAACATGATGCTACTGCAGTTCTAGACTAAATGTGAACATGCATTAATTCATCCCACTCACAAAAAAAAAAGATTTAGTATTCATCAAAATGAATTAAAACACTGAAACGCAAACTCAGAATATGATGCAAACCTGCCAAAATTAAAGATGTAAAAACACAAAGTATTTAATTCCATTTTATTAAATCTTTGCTGCTGACTTTTGATGATCCAGTTCAACCATAATAAAAAGCACAAATTACTCTAGACAAACACTTGTGTGTCTTTTTTATACGATTAGACACTTTAAGATACTCACCCGCACTTAAAAAAAGCACAGAAATTAAAAGGTAAAACACTTTTATTTAACAAAGCTTTTAAATATCAGTGCACCTTAACCCAAGAGGCATAAGTTGTATATTACTTGTATTTTACTTTACATAAAATTCAACATAAAATTTAAAGATATTATCAATATTTAAACTGTGTTTGGAGAATGTTCACTAGGGGAAGTCGTGGCCTAATGGTTAGAGAGTCGGACTCGTAACCCAAAGGTTGCGGGTTCGAGTCTCGTACTGGCAGCGATTGTAGGTGGGGGGAGTGAATGTACAGCGCTCTCTCCCACCTTCAATACCACGACTGAGGTGCCCTTGAGCAAGGTACCGAACCCTCAACTGCTCCCCGGGCGCCGCAGCAAAAACATTAACTAACATTAACAAAACATTGTTAGATATTAAAGGGATAGTTCACCCAAAAAATGAAAATTGTCATCATTTACTGACCCTCAGGTAGTTCCAAACCTGTATGAGTTTATTTCCTCTGCTGGACACAAAGGAAGCTATTTGGAAGAATGTTTGCAACCAAGCAGATCTCGGCCCCCATTGACTACCATAGTATGTTTTTCCTACTATAGCAGTCAGTTTATAATTTAGGCTGATTGGCTGAACTAACTCTACGAACACGGAACACAGTGATAGATGGACCTCTCAACCTTACACTAAGGTTAAAATCTAACTCAAGTTTGAGGCGACCAAACGAAACATAATTATCTATTTCTGCTCAGCTAGCGACATTGGGCATCAACCACACGGCAAACACCAATACTTTTTCATATACTAATTACTTTCTGATTACTTTCTTTGTATAACAATTCTATCTAATAGCATATTAGACAGGACTGTTAAACAAATCGTAAACGAATAAAGACAGTTCATAACGCTGTCAAAATAAGTCACAACAGCAAGCATGGCTTGTGTCACTTCAGAGTTCCTACTGGCAGTGCGAATGCAACTAGGAAAATGGCCCTAGGGCAGTGGTTCTCAAGCCTGTCCTGGAGTACCCCCAGCCCTGCACATTTTGTATGTCTCCCTCATCTATCACACCTGATTCAACTCATCAGCTCATTAGTGGAGACTGCAAGACCTGAAGTGGGTGTGTCAGATATAGGGAGACATACAAAACGTGCATAGTGCTGGGGGTACTTCATGGAGAGGTTTGAAAACCACTACCCTAGGGGAACATTTAGTTCTCTGGGAACCACCCTGGTGGCTAGTTCCTAAAACCAAATTCCTATAACTACCCAGTGCGACGGGCTAATGTCACCCTCAGGGTCCACAGTCCATAGTCTGCCCGCACCCGCACTCGCCCACCAAGAGTTGTCTCGCACCGCACCCTGTTGCGTTGGGTCCCGCAGTACTCCAGCGGGCGGCGGGAGTGCAGGTCTCTAGTCCACAGCCTTTCTTGTCTGAAAGTATTTCTAATTAAACGTAGCAACATACTGACTGGCAGAATTATTCTTAAAGCAAGTTCATGACCCTATTACATACCATCCTCCAATCTTAATTTGAAATTTTTTTTTAGAGATTTTTTATCTGTTAGAGAGTCAACTTTTTCCTGAAGATGAAGAATCTTCTGCTTTTGTATCTCTATTGTCTGTTTTTATAAAAAAGAAATAAAAAATATGTAACTTGGCTGAAAGCAAAATAAAAAAAAATGTGTCTCACTTGAATTAGGCCTAATTCAATTATTTATTTATAAAGTAACATGAATTCATGACTTGTTAATGTATCATTATGTCATGACTTGTCTTGGAGGGGCACATCTTTAAAAGGTTATCAATTACACATGTTCTATACATATTCAGCTCATCTAAATCAGATATGGTGCTTTTCGGTGGTTTGTAAAGAAGTGGAAGAGCAGAGGTCCTGTGGCTGCATTTGGATGGAGAAAGAACTGAACAGTAGGAGGAAAGTTGACATTTTGAAGGGGCAATAGTGACCCAAAAGAAGACCAAGAACACAAGACAAACGTCTGATTGCAGTGCATTATTATGATACAAATATAGTAAACCAATCCATAACATAACCAAAGTGATAACCATCATCTCTATGCTAACACTGATTTTAATTTGGAAAATTGCACCTGCTTAATGAATACGTTATTGTAGGATGGCAGCAGTGGAATCACTCAAAACAGAATGAGATGAAATTGTTTTTTAATTATGAATGCATCATTGTGTGTTGGATGAGTTAGGTTAAACGTAAATATTGACAACTGCAGTTGGCAAATTTATAAACAATTTTACATTGTGCCATTTTCATACATCTTGCTTCTAGAGCATGTTTGATTTAGTTTACCCCAAAGTGTTAATTAATACATTAACTAACATGCAGGAACTAACATGTAATTAAGGTAGTGTTATTCATGCAGTAGTTCATATGACTCATGTCGTAGTTAAGTTAGTTCTTCATTAGTTCTTGATTAATACATATCTTAACTCATCATTAGTTCATAGTCAAGTAATTATTAATTCAGGTATTAGTACATGATAATTCATGTACTGGATGGTAAAGTGTACCGAAAACATGCTTTAAAGGGGTCATATTATGTTGCTAAAAAGAACATTATGTTGGGTATTTGGTGTAATGAAATGTGTTCATGAGGTTTAAGGTTTAAAAAACACATTATTTTCCATATACTTTACATTATTGTTTCTCCTCTATGGCCCGCCTTTCTGAAACGTGTAGATTTTTACAAAGCTCATAGTCTGAAAAGCGAGGTGTACTCTGATAGGCCAGCTATCCAGTGCGTTATGATTAGCCAAATACCTCAAGCGTGTGACGGAAATGTTAAGCCCCTACCATACTGTGATGCCGTGTCCCGGCGCGATGAGACAACACCAATAAAACCCATTACAAACGAGGCATTTGTTGCATCCAGTGGGGAAATAATTACTGATTATAATGACTTATGCTGTGTTTTTACGCGTTGTGTTGCGTATCGCGCTGCATAAACATAAAACCTGTCTGCATTTGTGATCGGAGAAAAGAACAAACAACAAGCGCTACTCTACACTACCCAAAACATGGATTTGAATCATCAGTGGCAAATTGTTTAAATATAAAAAACGTACTAACAGGCTGTGAGTCAGAAGCGCCAGACTGTCCTTGCAAAGTTGGAATCGCCCCACTTTGAGGCAGACAGCCTGCCTAATGCTTATGCAGAAGACTGTCTAGTTGCTAGATGTACCCTTGACACTGGTCAGCCCTCGGTGCATTCACAGGAGTTTTTTTCCCTTCACTATTTGATACAAGGCGCCTTCCCTTAATCCCCCACCACATTCTTGCAATATTTGGGCCTGTTGACCACGGTGTGCCCTGGATACAGCCTCGCTTGTTGCACAGACTACATTTTAACTTTTTCTACTGATTTCTAGTTTGTGTCCTTTTTGGTAAGGGACAAAAAAAAGAGTTCGCCTGCATTATGCATGAACAACACGATGGGCTTGATGGGTGGCGGCGGACGGCGGCGCTTGAGTGAAAGAACGGCCGGCGGATTAGCAAGGAGGCGGCCAGGGGGGCGGCCTTGCGCCCCTTTCACAACGAAACACACAGCGTCACACACAGCGGGCTAGAGTGAGCGGCAGCTGGCGGGCTTGAGTGAAGAACGGCCGGCGAATTCGACGAAGGAGCGGCCAGGGGGCTTGCGGCAACCACATGTGATGACCCCGGGCTGGACTACGCTTCGTCCACGGTGAAAGCCGATCCAGCGATTCACAGCGCGACATTTTTTTTTTTTTTTTTTTGATAGATTTCCTCAGCGACCTGCACGGATCAGCTCTAGGCATGATGAAGTGGATATTGTCCTCTTTTGGAAGGCTAAACAAAATAGTTTCGCTTTCACAACAAAACACAAAGCGTCTCCACGACATGATACTACATGTATACATCAATACTACAGCGAGAATCAAAGTTACGCTTTCTTTCTTTGCATGAACATTTGGGCGGTGTTATGCAAATCTTCCCACATCGTGAGGTAGACATGTGGGGGCGTGTTTAAACCCCCGCCCACCCCCCCCCCCCCCCCCGGCGTTTTAGGAGGGCGGTGTGACAAGTCTGAACTTTTATAAAGAATATCTCTTTGGGTTTGAGACTTTAGTCTTTGCAACTGTAGTGATCTTATCTATGCACGAACAGCTTGTAACACTCCAAAAAGAAAGAAAAATTTGAAATTAAAATATCTTCTTTGCATTCCACACAAGAAAGTAAGTCATGCAGTTTTGGAACAACATTAAATAATTTTTATTTTTAGATGAACTATTCCTTTAAGGTGTCAGATAATTTATCAATATACCATCTTAAATTGCTACCTTTGTAAATTTGGGAATGAAGTAGGAACAGTCATTCCAGTCTCATTCCTCTCTGTCTCTCTCCTCAAAAACATCCCTAATCAACACCTACTCACATCATGTTTTGATCTCCTTTAAACCATGTCGATACACCCAAATAAACACAACCTCCACCCACCCCCCCCCCACCCCACATACACACACAGATAATCTCTGTCCAGGAAAGAGCTGCCAAAGTCTGACTCACACACAGGAAGAGAGTCTCATCACCACGGAAAAACTTGCATAACGCCGAGCGTACATGAGAAACTTCTCAATCCAGCGAAATGAATGAAACACAGTCTGCACCTTTACACAACCACACACGTATTGGCCTGAAACGGAAAGCAAAACGAATGCCGATGCTGTATATCTGTGCGTGTGCTCGACAGCAGCAGCTTAAAAGAGCCTGAAGCAGACAAATAATTCACAGACTCACAGACAGAGGGGGCAAGGGAAGGTTGAATGAATGTAAAAATACAAGCAGAGAGAGAGAACAAGCAACTCAACATGCATCTAATGGGGGAAGAGTGAGGAAAACCGTAGGAGATAAAACAAAATAACATGGAGTGAGAGAAAGCATACAATGAACTGATTTTAACAGAGAGAGAGAGAAGAATGGGCATAATTTGATAGAGGAAGGAGTGTTAGACAGAGAAAGAGTGATGGCGCAAATTACAAAGTGAGAGGAATACACAGAGATGAAGTGAAAACAAGGGAGAACATGCTGTTTGCATGTATGAGCTTGTAATATTCTGTTGAATAAATGTGTGAACTGATTTCACCCTATAAATAAAACACACACACGTGGTAGTCCCTAAAAAAATCAACAAACAAATACATACATGTAGGGTATCAGACCGATTCAGAAAATTTAAGATTCGATCAGATTGGTGTTGAACAACCCAAAGAGCCGAATTCCACAAAGAGGCCCAAGACAACGTCATAAATCTGTCCACGATACCCTGGCGCCACGAGTCTGAAGCAAGTCCACCAAATAGCAGCTTTGAGCAGCTCACAGCATTAAAACAAAAGAACATTTATTGACAATTCCAAGGAGATTGTCAAATTTGGGGCAAGTAACCAAGATTAATGTTCAAAGAGACGCACAGCATGACCATCACATGAGGGAAAATCAATTAGTGGAAACCGTGGTGGGGGTTTCCCCCCCAGGGGACAAGAACCAGACTGAGATTCCTTAGGAGACCTTTTAACCTCTCTGGTCTTCACAGAACATGCCCTTATGTTCACAGAATGGCACAGAAACTGTCTTTTACAAATGTAGATGCACCAAAATGAACTCAAAAGGACTTATAAACTAATATCAGTCCATTGCTTAACTCCATATCATGTATGTAACCCACACATTAGACTATCACGTTTTAATAATTTATTGTGTACGTCTTTTTAATAACTATTGACTAGCTTAAGGGTTCATATTCATGTTTAGTATGTGTGTGTTTGAATATACTTGCTTGAAACGTTTCTTCCAATCAATTCCAATGTCCAAAATGATACTCTGCAAGAGCGGGAAAATTCGGACCATGTGACTGATTGATGAATTGGGAGGAGAAACATACAACACCCAGAGCAAAGACAATATCTAAATGGTCAAGACACCATTTGGGATGTGGCCAACAGCCCAGTTTAAATACTCAGGACACCATCAAATTATGCTTTTAGTCATCACTTTGAGCCATGCGGCTTTTTAGCCTTTTAGCTTCTGCTTTAGTCATGCTTTTTTTTTTTAGATTTAGCTTTTTAACCTCCTGGGGTCGACAGTTCCGCCAGCAGAACTTTTTGCCGATTTGAATGATGACAGCGAAAAGAACTAAAATGCTCCTTCATACTTGACCGTACATATAAGAGTAATACAGCATTTAAATCTGTAAAGGGTCTACTTTTATTAGTGTACACTCACAATAACAACAAAACAATGTGCTTTTGAAAAAAAAAAGAAAACAAACAGGGTGTGCTGTAGACGTCTCATTATCCGAGCAGTATCTGCACTAAATGACGCTGAAAACCCAATATCTGACCCACACACAGACCAGATATATCTATAGGAAAAGCTTACATGTCTACTTTTAAACGAATAGGATTAAATTTCCAACAAGATTCCTGACTAGATGTATAATCAAGTGAAACTATGAAGGATTCAGACACTGCATACAGTATATCTCTCACAACGCCAGGAAGTTTTTTATGTTCTATAAATGGGAGACAGCAAACGGATACCTTAAACAGTAATGGGAGTGATAAGTAATATGTTGAATGTTTTTATACTCGGTCATGGCTTTCGCGATCGTTTTCTGGTAATTTCTATACAACTGTTTAAATTTTCGTTTAGGACTGTTGCTGCATCACTGGCATAATTGCACAAGAAAGGCAAACGTGTCGTTCAGTTTTGAGTTCGCTGGAAAAACCTACTGAGTAAGTGCACAGTATAGTAACTGTACTTTTATTATGCCTAGACTATAAGGTAATATTATTTGTGGTTGATAGTGTAAATAGATAGATCAAATGTAAGAATTGGCATTGTTTTCTCAAGAAGTATGCATACTATACTAAGGTACTGAGGGGGAAAAAATGCTTACAATTGTTTATAAAATTATTTTAGGACTGGATACACCACTCTTGCCTTCACCTGCATCTCACACAGGAAGGGGACGCTCATTCAGTTGTAGCTTACTAACTCATGGGGAAATATGAAAATTACAACCATAACTAGTTGAAATAACATTCATAATTTTAGAGCACTGTAGATTTTTAGCTGAACAATCAGGGCAAACTGTCTTTTAATTCTAAGAACGTTAATTTCCTGTTTAAAGGAAATAACTTTCTTACTGTACAATTCTATAAGTTGGTAACGTAAATCTGCATGATTATTGACTCCGGTTAGGAGTAAACAATGAACACGTCAAGTGTAATACAAGTAAGGTTTTATTAACTACAAAAACACTTAAACTAGTCTAACATTACTACATAAACACATAAACTGGTCTAACATACCCATACATACACATACAGTTGGTATAGGAAAGGGGTTAAAGTTTAGCTCACTAAAGAAAGAGACATAAGGAATGACCTTTATGGAACCATTTTGCATATTCAGCAGATCTAAAACATGAGGGAAAACGTCAGATTCTTAGTTCAAACAAACCGTGTAAAAAGGTGTAACTGATACTTAAAATATCAATTAATAAGACTAAGTTTGAAACTTGCGAGTCTGAAATAGATTCCTGATGCAATCTTAAGGCCCAAGATCTTTCTGAAGTTGGTTGATGAGAAAGAGCTCGTTTGAGTCAGAGTCACTTGATGAATAGAAAGGACTAGGCCGAAAGGCCTGGCACAATATTTGATATCCTGAAGCGTTTTTTCACATCTTCATCTTAGCATCTCACTTAACCACCGACAGGGGCGGGTCACATGAAGTGTGGCCTTCAAAGCCTGCAAAGATTCACGCCTCTCAAGATGGGTTCGTCCAATGAGGAAGGCTGAAATCCCAAGCGGGAGGTTGGAAATACTGGGGATTTTTATGACTCTTTGTCTGTAAGCATGGTATTTTGCATATGTAATTCACTTGGATGTTGATGCAGAAATTAGTAATGATTCTTAGAACATCAATATGTTGAATAGGTATCAGCATATAATATACACACTTGTTTCGATCATAAGAAGGCTAATTCATAGATACTAAACACGGTATATTTAAGGTTATATGAATGAGTGGTTTATTGTAAGCATGAATAAAATAGTCTATAAGACAACAGATTAAATACAACACAGCAATAATATACACAATGGCCTGAAGAAAATGGGTGTTCATTCAAAGAAGGTTTTCCTATGAATTAATTAGTAGAAAAGTCCATTTCTCCTGTGCATTTGTGCCCCTTTGTTTCTGGAGAATGCAGCTGAGAGTTGGTTCGCATTCCACAAGGTTGTAAATGTATTGGGTTACCATGAAACCAGGGTCCTGTTTGGCTTCCTGGGGTGTTACAGAGTATTTTTTAAATATAGCTAACAAAATATATATTTTGTGTTTGAGTGGTCCAGACGCTACACAGTTTTCAACTCCATTCAGAATCTTAGAGTAAGTGTGCATTCACTATTTTACAGATGTTACTTTCATTTGATTTATTTGCTGTATGGTACACTATTTTTGCTATGTGGTAATTGTGTTCTTTGTTTCGATAAATTAGTACTAGTATCAGTGAACATCATAATAATGTTAATAATGTAGTTTGTGTAAACAGCATGCTTGCTTTTTTATTTCAGATGTGAGAATAACAGTGTAAAAGAACCTGTTGCAAAGAGAGCCAAAGCAAAGCAGCCCACTTGGTCATGGAAATGGAGATTCCTGCCTGCACAAGAACCTGGACCACAGCTAAGACCATGTGATGCACACTCTCCCATTAGTTATTTTATGTGATAGTTATATGTATTCTAAATAAACTACAAACAAAAAATATATACATTTATTTTTTCCTCACATTCTTTCTTGTAGCAATTCCCTCACAGTCACACACCTGACTGAAAGACTCATTATGCAGCTCATTATGCAGGCCTTTGTCTTCTCAGGTGTGAATCACAGCATTATGCATGATCATTCACGCCTACTCGCATATACCTTTTCTACACAAAAAGTGTCTTAGAAAATTTAAATCAATATATTGTTTTCTGTGAATGAGTGAGTAAGATGATTTTCACATAATTTTGAAGCAAAAACTCTAGACTTCAAGATCTGTTCTCAAAAGTCTTGTGATCAAATGTTCTGTATGTGTTTTATGGCCTTGTTTCAGTGACTTTAAAATTTTAGTTTTTCCACTAAGCACGCATAAACGTTGTTTTCTCAAAAACACAATCACGTACATACATGCTGCCCACATATTATTGTAGCCCAGTTTGTGCTGATTACAGTGTTATTAAACTTTAGACATTCAAATGTTTGTAAGCAACTGAAAAAAGCACAAATGTCAGGGCATGTCAAAACTTTTCCAGGGCCCCAAAACACCCTCGGACCCCAGAGGGTTAGCTTTGCTTCTTTTTAGCTCTCTTTGAGTGTTTCTCTGGCTTAAATGCCAGCTGCTCTCCCAAAACCCATGAGTGACGAAACGCAAATAGTCACTCAACTTTCTTCATTCATCTACTTTAAATAATTTTCTTTATTCTTGAGGTTTCGTGTTAGGAGGGTGAAGTTTTGCCGCAACCAACGGGTTCTCCGAGGTGACTGCCCAAAACTTCAACCAGCCCACAAGTCTACAGCTCATCTCAGCCAATGCCCAACCCTGGCTGCCAAAAGACGCCACTGCACGATACTGAATTTCCAGCCAATCAGCAACTGCGGGAAACCCCCTTTTTTGCAAGGATGACAACAAAGGGAACCCCCTTACACAGGCAACGCAAGTACCTCCAGATTCTAGCTGAACTGGTGCATTTAATATAAATTTTAACCTCATTGAGGAACTCAATTCAAGGATTAATTAAGTGATTGATGGTTGTTCAGGTCTAGGCAATTGCACATATTGCTATAAACTGGGGATTTCACATTTTCATTCTCTTAAAACTAATTATTTCCTCACTTTCTCTATTTCTGCAACTTGTGTGAATGTAGTGAGTGAAGGTGTTTATGTGGCTAGACTAGTTATATGTTCTAGATTATCTAATTTAAAGCCTTATTTTTATATTGAAAAGAGAAGTTACTTGTGTTTGTGCTACAAGTGAAGTTATTAACTGACGATCTTGTTACTGTGCTAATAAATAGTGTTTTCACTATACTTGGGATATTAATATCCATGCAGATTTATGTTATACGGCTCGTTCAATGAATTGCTGGCCGGACTCAGTGATCAGCGAAAACCGGATTCTGTCTAAATCCCTATAAATCTTAAATGATCCTTTGAGCTAATTGACGGTTCCCTTAACATATTATACAGTAACACCCCAACACTACAAACATTAATATGTGAAATAACAGTTTTGAATATATTTTAAAATGTAATTTATTCCTGTGATGCAAAGCTGATTTCCATCAGTTATATATATATACAGTGGGTACGGAAGGTATTCAGACCCCCTTAAATTTTTCACTATTTGTTATATTGTAGCCATTTGCTAAAATCATTAAGTTAATTTTTTTCCTCATTAATAATGTACACACAGCACCCCATATTGACAAAAAAACACAGAAATGTGACATTTTTGCAGATTTATTAAAAAAGAAAAATTTTAATATCACATGGTCCTAAGTATTCAGGACCCTTTGCTCAGTATTTAGTAGAAGCACCCTTTTGATCTAATAAAGCCATGAGTCTTTTTGGGAAAGATGAAACAAGTTTTTAACACCTGGATTTGGGGATACTCTGCCATTCCTCCTTGCAGACCCTCTCCAGTTCTGTCAGGTTAGATGTAAACGTTGGTGGACAGCCATTTTTTAGGTCTCTCCAGAGATGCTCAATGGGTTTAAGTCAGGGCTCTGGCTGGACCATTCAAGAACAGACACAGAGTTGTTGTCAAGCCACTCCTTCGTTATTTTAGCTGAGTGCTTAGGGTCATTGTCTTGTTGGAAGGTAAACCTTCGGCCCCGTCTGAGGTCCTGAGCCCTCTGGAGAAGGTTTACGTCCAGGATATCCCTGTACTTGGCTGCATTCATCTTTCCCTCGATTGCAACTAGTTGTCCTGTCCCTGCAGCTGAAAAACACACACACAGCATGATGCTGCCACCACCATGATTCACTGTTGGGACTGTATTGGACAGGTGATGAGCAGTGCCTGGTTTCTCCGCACATACCGCTTAGAATTAAGGCCAAAAAGTTCTTAGGTTCAAAAAGAATCTTATTTCTCACCATCTTGGAATCCTTCAGGTGTTTTTTAGCAAACTCCATGCAGGCTTTCATGTGTCTTGCAATGAGGAGAGGCTTCCGTCGGGCCACTCTGCCATAAAGCCCGACTGGTGGAGGGCTGCAGTGATGGTTTCTACAACTTTCTCCCATCTCCCGGTTGCATCTCTGGAGCTCAGCCACAGTGTTCTTTGGGTTCTTCTTTACCTCTCTCGCCAAGGGTCTTCTCCCCCGATAGCTCAGTTTGAACCCCCTCAGCTCTAGGAAGGGTTCTGGTCGTCCCAAACGTCTTCCATTTTAGGATTATGGAGGCCACTGTGCTCTTTGGAACCTTAAGTGCAGCAGAAATTTTCTTGGCCAGATCTGTGCCTTGCCACATTTCTGTCTCTGAGCTCTTCAGGCAGTCCTTTGACCTCATGATTCTCATTTGCTATGACATGCACTGTGAGCTGTAAGGTCTTATATAGAGGTGTGTGGCTTTCCTAATCAAGTCAATCAGTATAATCAAACACAGCTGGACTCAAATGAAGGTGTAGAACCATCTTAAGGATGATCAGAAGAAAGGAAATGCACCTGAGTTAAATATATGAGTGTCACAGCAAAGGGTCTGAATACTTAGGACCATGGATTATTTCAGTTTTTCTTTTTAATAAATCTGCAAAAATGTCAACAATTTGTGTTTTTCTGTCAATATGGGGTGATGTGTGTACATTAATGAGGAAAAAAAATTTACTTAAATGATTTTAGCAAATGGCTGCAATATAACAAAGAGTGAAAAATTTAAGGGGGTCTGAACTACTTTCCGTACCCACTGTATTAGATATATTAGGATGCACCGATATCGAGCTCCTGTACTCGTACTCGTTAAAATGCCCCGATACCAAACGCCGATACCACACAGCATGTGATAAGTGCCATATTCAGACAAAGAAACACCGACCAGAACAACAGACAGCAGAAAGGCGTTAATGTCTACTACGAAGTATATGTATGCAAAAAATATAATGTTAAACATTCAGTTTTAACGCCTGTATAGCTGATGTGCGCGAGCTTATAAACAAAGCACGCTGAGAGGATTGAGTGCGCGGCAGCGAAGATGCGCGAGCTTGTCAAGTGAATATACCTTTCTCACAGACATCACTGGAAAGTTTGTAGTTCGGTCGGATATGTCAAAAACAAGTAAGTAAAACAATGCAAAAGTTACTTAACGGTAAGAAGAGAGCGAGAGAAAGAGCGCGCAATTATGTTGTGTGATCTTTGATGTTCACTCACTTAGCACACGCATCATTTGGATTAAAACTCAATCGTAAAAATAAGACCATTTATAGGGCATTCACTATAAACATCATTTATTTTCAACCTTAGGCATACACGACTTTCTGGCAAAAGTGAATCTAGCAGCCTGTGTGAAATGCGCTAGACTGTACTACTGTCCTCTCATTCTGCACCAGTACAAATACGTGCACGCGTTGCGCGTTTTGCTTGCTTGAGTGTTTCTGCATTATACGAGTGGCTTTGGAATATAAATCGCAGCACGTTTCAGATGAAAAAACGCGACTTCTATTTCTGAAAATATCACAGTTAGGAGATTTATAACGAGTGGTTCCCACATTATTACAGCAAAGCGCGTGATTAAAGTACTAACCCGCTGCAATGGAGCAGCTCTAATGCTATTAAATTAAAAATGATGTACCATAGAGCAAAAAAATTAACAGTGAAAGTAACAAAAACTTGTAAAATACATTTTAATGGGCATAATTAAGTGTGAAAATAACCGAAGGATATACAGTCAAACCAAAAAATATTCAGAGACCAGATATAATTTTTGATATTTTTTACTAGTGGGTGCAGGACACTATAATTCATTTATGTAAGTGAGGATAGCAAAATAAAGTAAACTGTGACAAATCATACCCAAAAATTCTTCATACAATGGACTACCAGTAAGATTTATACAAATTTGGGACCAAAAATTACTCAGACCGAGTCTGGGAATAAACTGAAGTTGAGGTTTGCATGAAGCTGAATGACAGCATGCCCAGGAGACTACAGGCTGTCAGTAAGGCTAATGCAAGGTTTAGCCTAATGATAACCGAATACAAAGTATCGATCGGTGCATCCTAGCATGAAGCTGGGTGACAGCATGCCCATGAGACTACAGGCTGTCATTAAGGCTAATGGCTGCCCGACAAAGTATTCATAGTTGAGTAAATACTGTCATACTAACAGCTGTCTAATATTTGGTTGATTGTAATCTATTACATACCTTTCTATCAAAGTTATCTGACATTATCAACCTGAATTTGTTCTGACACAGTTTAACTATAGGTATTACATACATCGGTATTACCATTTTTTTTAAACTATAGTGAATAAACTGTGATAATGTTAGAAATGTTGAAGGTGTCTGAATAAAATTTGGTTTGACTGTATTATTTGATAAATGAAGTTAACCAACTAACATTATACATACTCTTTTGGTTTCTGTACCCAATATTTAAAAAATGTACAAATGCAATTAAAATATTGGTATCGGTACTCGGTATCGGCAAAGTACCAAAAATAAAAGTATCGGTATCGGGTGAGTACTGGAAAAAGTGGTATCAGTGCATCCCTAATATATATATAGGTATTGTGGGCAAGCCAATGTGGGAAGGAGGAACCCCAGACCAAAGGATCAGGTCCCGGTTAAGAAAAGTCATCAATCATGAGTACTTCCACCTGCTCACCCTCCAGACATGGAACCACCCACAGCTGTAGCCAATGATTGCCTAATGGAGGTCATCATAAAGCTAAGATCTCTGCTTCAGTCTGTTGTTGGTGGCCCCAGGACAAGATGCTGAAACTTTGGATGGCTTAGACCAGACCAGCTGAAACGTAACCAGAGACAACCGGCTGAAGAGTAAAAAGGGTGAATCTTGTCATGTGTTGCTTACTGACCTGCCTTCCTTCTGCTCTGTCTCCCTTCTGAAGGAGGCCCTGTGGTGAAACGGACATAGGGAACACAGCCAACAAAGACAACGAAGATACCCCAGACTGGGAAGAACCCAGGTTTCAGTTTAGATTCCTTGTTGAACCTCCTATTTTCTTGGTTGAATAAAAAACATCAGTTTTTGTTAACGCCGCATCGGCCTCTCTTGTGGTTATGTTTTGTGGCAACTAAAACCAAATTTTGCCCTAGGACATCACATTTGGTGGAGAATGCGGGCATAGAGGTCAGCTCTTAAGTGGCCACAAAACTATACCCAGATAAGCACAGAATGGAAGCTGCCATTAATGCCTTGCTGACCAGTCATGCCAAACAGAGGGATGAGCTATGTGCCCTCAGGGAGGCAGTTACCACAATGTGTCACGTCCTGTCCAAAACCAGGGACACAATAGACCCAGGGAGGGTCCTCACTAAGCAGACTCCGGATGATGATGTTAAAGCTTATTTGGAGGTGTTTTAGAGAACTGTAATCAGAGAGAAATGGCCTGAAAGAGCCTGGGGCACCCTGTTGGCACCTTTTTTGAGAGGGGAAGCCCAAAGAGCCTGTCAAGATCTGCTGGCTAAAGATGCAACTGATTATGTGAAGTTAAAGAGGGCAATCTTATCCCACTATGGGCATAGCCTCCCTGCTTGTGCTTAACGTTTCCATGCATGGACTTTTGATCCGACTCAGCTAGTGAGACCTCAGATAGCCACACTGACCCGATTTACAAAGGCTTGGCTCACTACAGGGGAAGGCCCCCCAGTGGTGGAAAGAATTGTGCTGGACCGTTGCATTCGCTCCCTGCCAGCTGAGGCAAAGCGTTATGCTGCACAAACCAGTCCTGCTGACATTGAGACTCTGACAGCCATATTGGAAAACCATCAGGTGACGTTGGAGGTAATGAAAGTGAACCGTCAGGATCTATCGAGAATGGGCCGTCTCATTACCAAAGGAGAAAGAGGGGGGCCACCGAAAAACCAGGGGGGCTCTCAGTTGGCAAGGTCAGTAACACCAGCCCAGGCCCCAATCCCACCTCTCTGGCAGCCCTCCGGCATCCAAAACCCACAAAAGTGTTACTCCTGTGGACAGGAAGGCCACCTCTCCTGGAGTTGTCCAGGAAGAGAAGAATCCTTGCCCTCGGCAGACACTGGTAATAAAGCATGTCACTATGGGATGACCTGTTGGGCAAGCCAGGGGACAACAGCCCCCATATTCCAGTAAGAGTGGCCAACCAAGACAAAGAAGCCCTACTAGACTCAGGTTACCCTAGTACAGCCTGAATATGCACTAGGGCCAAAAGCCCCCCCCCCCCCCCAATAGTGTGTCCTGCATTCATGGAGATACCCCACAGCACAGGTTGAGATGATAACCCCCAGAGGAGGGTGTACTTTCAAAGCTGGGGTGGTTGACTGCCTACCAGTACCAGTCCTGTTAGGTAGGGACTGCCCAGTGTATGAGCGTTATTGGCCTCTAGGTCCCAGAAAAACCCCTCCAAGGCCTAAAAGCCGGGTAAAGCGAAGTGTTGAAAAACCTCAGTCCTTCCAGGTGTTTGCAGCACCTTCAGACCAGCAGTCAGGGAGTGAGTCGGTGACCCCAGAAAGCGGTGTATTAAATGTCCCTCCTGAAGATGAAGCAGAGACTCCCTCAAACTGTGACAACTTCTCTGAGTTCCCCCAAGCAGATGTGTTGGAAAGGGATAGGCCTGGGCAATTTGGCACAGCTCAGCTGCAAGACCCTAACCTCAAACAGGCTTGGAAAAGAATCAAGGCTGTGGATGACCAGTTACTAGAGGGGGTGAGTGAACTAACTTATCCACATTTTGCTGTTAAAAATAACTTATGGTACCGAGTCATTAAGACTGAAGGGGAGGTTGTTGAACAGCTCCTGGTACCTAAACCCTATATCTCCAGAGTGTTGTACTTGGCTCACTCCCTTCTCTTGGGTGCCCACCTGGGAACAGAGAAGACATACGAACGCATACTGAGGAGGTTTTACTGGCCAGGGCTGAAGCGAGCAGTTGAAGATTACTGCCGACAGTGTGCAACTTGCCAGAAGACCAGGCCCAAGGTAATCTATTGCAACCTATTGGTTCTTTTACCCATTATTGAGACTCCATACCACAGAATTGCGATGTACATCATGGGACCACTGCCCAAATTCAGCCGGGGCTATCGATACATTTTGGTAATCCTGGATTATGCCACTCGGTATCCAGAGGCCATACCCCTACGGGCAGCAACTGCTAAAGCAGTGGCCAGAGAGATATTCCTTCTTTTCAGCCGAGTGGGCATTGTGGACGAGATTCTAACAGACCAGGGTACCTGCTTCATGTCCAAAGTCCTGAAAGAGATGTGTAAACTCTTCAAGGTGAGCCAGATTCGTACCTCTGTTTATCATCTATAGACTGACGGGTTGGTCGAGAGGTTTAATCAGACCTTAAAGCTAATGTTGAGAAAAGTGATTGAGGTGGATGGGAAAAACTGGGATCAGTGGCTGCCTTATGTGCTGTACTCCATAAGGGAAGTACCACAGAGCTCCACTGGATTTTCCCCATTTGAACTCCTCTATGGGCGAAGGCCAAGAGGGATGATGGATATTGCCAAAGAGGTCTCAGAGAACCAACCATCGCCACATCGCTCTGTGGTAGAACATGTGGAACAGATGCACCAACGGATGACTCAGGTGTGGCCAATTGTTCGAGAGCACATGAAACAGGCACAAGAGGCCCAGGCACGATTCTACAACAGAGGGGCCCAGCTAAGAGAGTTCCAACCAGGAGGAAAGGTTATGGTGTTGGTCCCTATGCATGAATGCAAGTTTCTCGCCAAGTGACATGGGCTGTATGAAGTAGTTGAACGAGTGGGTCTAGTGAACTATAAGATAAGGCAGCTCAGTCGGCGCCGGATCCACCAGATTTATCATGTGAATTTACTCAAGAAGTGGTATGAGCCAGAACGATGTCTACTTTCCACACTGTCATCCCAAGTCCTCTCCCAAGGGCCTGTGAAAGTGGAGATGGGAGCCCAAGTGACCCCAGCCCAAAAACAA
Organism: Sinocyclocheilus anophthalmus; assembly: GCA_018155175.1. NCBI lineage: Eukaryota > Metazoa > Chordata > Actinopteri > Cypriniformes > Cyprinidae > Sinocyclocheilus > Sinocyclocheilus anophthalmus. Next base: position 16,320 of record JADLZN010003951.1, on the reverse strand, counting down.
GACCTCCGGGAGTTGGTAAGCCAACATTCAGATGTATTCTACCAGGACGGACCACAGTGGTCTACCATGACATAGTAACAGAACCTGGGAGGAAAGTGAGGAAGGAAGTAAGGAAGATGTTGGACCTGAACATCATTAAAGAATCCAACAGTGCATGGTCAAGCCCAATTGTTTTAGTCCCCAAGCCCGATGGCAGTGTAAGATTTTTAATGATTTTAGAAAATTGAACGAAATCTCACACTTTGATGCTTATCCTATGCCCAGAGTTGATGAGCTTATTGAGCGCCTGGGGCCAGTCCACTTCGTATCCACTCTGGACCTGAATAAGCAGTACTGGCAGGTCCCCTTAACTGACCAGGCTAAGGAAAAGACGGCATTCTCCACTCCTGATGGGTTATTTCAATATCGGGTTCTACCGTTTGGGGTCCACAGGGCACTTCCAACCTTCCAAATATAAATTGGGATTAGAAGAGGCAGAATATCTTGGGTTCACCATTGGACGTGGTAATGTTCAACCTCGGAGACGAAAGACAGACACAATCTCCAAGTGGTCAAGACCGGTAACAAAGAAACAAGTAAAAACATTCCTGGGTCTGGTTGGATATTACCGTCAGTTTATCCCAAACTTTGCAACACTGGCAGCTCCATTGCATGACTTGACCAAAAACCACCTACCTCACCATGTCGTCTGGTCTGCTGAAGTAGAACAGGCCTTTTCCTCTCTTAAGCAGGCTCTAGGTGAGAACCCGGTGTTGGTTACTCCAGACTTCCAACAACCCTTCATTGTCCAAACTGATGCCTCAGAGACGGGCTTGGGAACAGTCCTTTCACAGCTGAGAAATGGAGAAGAACATCCCATTACGTTCATCAGCCGTATGTTACTCAAATATGAATATAATTATTCAACAGTGGAGAAAGAATGCTTGGCCATCAGATGGGCCCTCAAAAAGCCAAAATATTACTTGCTGGGGATTCACCCTTATTACTGACCATGCTCCTCTGAAATGGATGTCCACTGCAAAGGACTCTAACGCTCGTGTCACATGTTGGTTCTTGGATCTACAGGACTTCTGCTTCAGATTGGAGCATCGAGGGGGAAAACTGCAAGGAAATGTGGACCACCTGTCACGGATGGAGGAGTGCCTTAGGTCGGTTGCTCCCGGTGATAGCCTTGAGCTGAGGACGGGAATGTGTGGCAAAAAAATAATAATCATAAAGCTAGGATCTCTGCTTCAGTCTGTTGTTGGTGGCCCCAGGAATAGATGCTGAAACTTTGGATGGCTTAGACCAGACCAGCTGAAACGTAACCAGAGACAACCGGCTGAAGAGTAAAAAGGGTGAATCTTGTCATGTGTTGCTTACTGACCTGCCTTCCTTCTGCTCAGTCTCCCTTCTGAAGTTGGCCCTGTGGTGAAATGGACATAGGGAACACAGCCAACAAAGTCAACTAAGATACCCTAGACTGGGAAGAACCTAAATTCCAGTTTAGATTCCTTGTTGACCCTCCTATTTTCTTGGTTGAATAAAAACATCAGTTTTTGTTAACTCCGCATCGGCCTCTCTTGTGGTTATGTTTTGTGGCAACTAAAACCTAATTTCGGCCGTAGCATCACAATATAGATATATATATATATTAGTAATATATATATATTCTATATATATAGATACGGAGCTGGGTAGATTACTTAGAAATTTGAAGTCCATTACAGTTACCTGATGAACTGTCTTATTAATGTTCAGATACTTTTTATCTACGCTATGTACATACATACAACGTAATACTGTAAATAAGTTTAAATAGATTTTTAAAATGCAATTCATATTCCTATGATTTGAAAGCTGAATGTTCACAATCATTACTCCATCCTTTAGTGTCACATAGATCCTTCAGAAATCATTCTAATATGCTGATGCTGCTTAAACCTTTCTTATTATAATAATTTAAAATATGTTGAAAATAGCTGTACTGCTTAATATTTTGTAGAAACCATAATACATTGCATGTATTTGAAATAGAAATATTTTTATAAATGTAAACAATTTAAACTATTTAACTGTCACTTAAGACTAATGCATTAGTGTACCCTTGTTGAGTAATTTCTTTAAAATAAATAAATAAAATCTTTCTAACCCCAAACATTTTAGCAGTAGTGTATATTTTGTGATTTGATTCAATTGACCTATAGCTGTACGCCGCTATTATCATCCATCCCTCATTTTTGGTCTCTAGAAGATAAGGAGGCTTTTTTTCATGGGCAGACGCTTATCTTATTCCTATGGTGCAGACAGATAGCAGCTGAAGTGAGACAGATGAGATTAGGCAAAGTAAAAGCACAGGATACTACTCTGAAAATGTTTCCCACTACGTTACTGCTCATCCTCGATGGGAGCCAGCAGAACAGGTAGTGGGCACAATCCCATAAAATTGCCCCTAATATGGGCCGCTGGACTGAGAGCTGTCTCTCCACACAGTGTCTCTGTACCATCCCAGAGAACGCTGCTGCCCTTGAATGCCCATGTTCCATGATTCAACACTGCTCAAAGCAAATATTTTAATTATTAATTAACAACTCATTTTATAATGCAGTTGCATTTTGTGGTTGTTAAAGAGAGTGAAACACACTGGAAAGGTATAATAGTTGACCCCAGGAACGTACATTACAAAAGCAAACAGGAAAAGTTTGACATGAAGTGACATATCAATCTGACTTTTTCTGTGTTTAAGTGCTATAATTGGGTCCCCGGTGCTTCTACCAAACCAGAAAATGTGAAAAAGAACAACCCAGTAATTTTTTTTGTTAAGTCTTTCTCTGCAAGCTTGTGAAAAATGAGCCGTTCAGATTTTGCTTCCCTCGTGACATAGAAAGGGGAAGTTATTATAATATTACCACCCTTTAATCTGCAACTTTTCACCCAATGGCGCTGCCATTGTGTTTTCGCAAGAGACAATAGTGTACCAGTTCTAACGCCATGGCGAAAGTTCGAGCAAATCATACTAACTGTTCTGTCTTTGGCTGCAAAGACGAGCACAGAACACTGTTTAGACTCCCAGCCTCAGAGGAGACAACAGAGCAGTGGATGTCTTAAAAAAACGGAAAACACAGGATCACAAGCTGATCTCCTCAACAATGTGTCCGCTTCACTTTGAAACACGCAGCGAAAAAAGACTTGATGAAGGGATTAAGCCATATCGGGTTTTAGTTCATTTGACAGATAGTGTGTCAAAGCATAATGGCCCAAAACACAACTTTAAAGACCTTTTATGTTAGAATAAGAAGTTTAAATATATTTTAAAAACTACACTATTTGACCGGAAGACCTATCATTTCATATCATCATGTGACCACGATAATATCGAGACATTTTTGCTATCGCGATATCACAATATTGATAATACCGTTACCTCCCTAACATGCAATTTATTTCTCAGCTGTTTACCTTCATAGACATAACTGACTGTTTTTGTAACTGTTTTTTTAATATAACTTGTGTTTAATTTGACAGTTTAAGTGCAATAAGACATGAAAGAGAATTTAGTTTAGTGCTCACATGCTGTGTGACAGCCGCTTTCTGTGTGTGTGCTTTGGATGTGTGCTCTCAGAAAACCTTATATCATAAGTTTAAACTAATATGGCTTGAAATGCATGATTTTAGCACGATAGATATGATAATCAAAACAAATGGATGTATCTGAGATATGAGCTGTAAAGGCACAGCCCTATTCTAGAAAAGGTATATATGCTATAATATCCTTATTGTCCACATTTGATCAAATTAAGGGTTCTTGCTGAAAAAAACAATCTCACTGACCCCAAACTTTTTAATGGTACAGTATATAAAACAAGTCAAAGTGCTTTATGTGAAATTTTATAAAAATATCACAAGTTGAATAACACAAGTCAATTGAAAGTCCTCACCATGATAGATACTGTATATACAGTACAAATGTGTGCATGTGTGTTTATGCCAATACTGGAAATGTAGCGGATTATTCATGTATTCATTGATAAAAGGGCAGACAAGCTTCTTTCTCCAGTAACTGTCAAACTGTCACAAAATGACTCTCTCAGAAACAAACAGACCCAAAAATATCATAAATGCTAAACGTCTCAAAGAAGTTTGTGTGTATGAAAGAAAGACAGAGAGCTTAAAAGGAATTGAAAGTGCCACTGTGTGTTTGGCTACTGAGGCTGCTGTGAGCAACTTTCCACTGCTAACCTTCCTATTAGCATAATGCTAATGAGCGGTTGAGTTCAGGTCCCCTTGATGAGGGCAACAGCCTAAAACAATATTACTCATCTGTTCTGCATGCCACACTAAAGGGGGGAAGGATGTAAACAAAAAAACAAAAACAGAAATGTTGAATGTGATTTTTCCTCCTGTTTTTCTGCACTTCTTTCATTGACACCATCACAGTGTAAAACAAGCAGACTGATGTGATAGACAGAGGAGAGAGTGTTTTGTTTTACACATGTGATGATGTGTAAGTAACTATTTGCAACAGTCTTTAAGAAGGCCTACTGAATGGTTATTTCAATTAAATTAGTGCTTCCTAAAGCACTGTGGAGTCACCATGGTATAGTGATGTATCAGATGATAATAGCATTTGTATATACCACTGTACTAAATAATTATCGTATTTAAGTATTTTGTTGAATACCACAGTATTACTGTTGTACTCTATGTTTCCAAAAAGCGTTGTAATACCTAGTTTACAGTATTTTTATTTCAGTCTAAAGTTACGGTCGCATTAGCTAAAGTTCAGCAAAATGTTGCGGCTAAAAAGGTCAATAGTGTAGTTACACAGAGTATGAGTACACAGATCATTTTCAAACCAAGCACATTTCTATTGGTCAACACAGCAAATTTGTGTGACCAACTTGAACCCGTTATGAAATCTGCATGGTCAAATCTTGCGCCCTTACATGAAATTTCTCTCTTCTTATTCTCTTACTATTGCAATAATTGGATTTTGACTCAAATTGATTTTTTGCAGAACAATGGTAAATTTGTTCGCATCTTAACAATAGACACTAATGTGAGATGATTATTTGTGTTTACCTGCACCTCTCGAGCATGGTAAGCGATGATTAGTCCAAGAAGAATGACGGTGGAAAGGCTGATAAGACACTTCAACGCCAGTGAATACATGGAGCTCTGTAAAACATATGCAAATAATGTTATTAGCACACTCACCATTATTATTTTACAGAGAAATATTTATTTTGAGATGCTAACCCTTAATGTTCCCAAAGAAAATAAAGAGGTAGTTCAGTCAAAAATGAAATGTCTTACATTATGTCGTTCTAAACTCATGTGACTGACATGATGTAAACTACAAAATGAGCAAATCTGAAAAAGTTGTTTTTCTTCATGCAGTTTCAGTGAATGGGGACTGAAGTTTTCAAGCTTCAAAAGAATGAAAAAGCACCAGACGCATTATAAAAATTATCCATATGACTTCTGAAGTCATACAGTAGATTTGTGTGATGACCAGATGGAAGGTTTTAATCATGTGATAAAATGTCCTGCAATGAGATCAGATCAGAGACTGACAGATGTTACTTTTTTCATTAATAATAACTGAAATTTCACACAAAACTATTATATGGCATCAGAAGATCTGGAATATACACTACTTTCGGGTGTGGGGCAGTAGGATAAAAAAAAGAAAAAAAAAAGGAAATCTTATTTAGTGCAAGAAAGCATTAAATTGATCAAATGGGATGACAGTAAAGGCATTTATAATGTTACATTTCTATAAAAAAAAAATTCTTTCTACTTTCCATTTCTATTAATCTTGAAAAAAGGCATCATGGTTTCAACAAAAATAATAAGAACCACAACCGTTTTCAACATTGATAATAATAAGAAATAATTCTTAAGCAAATCAGCATATTAGAATGAGTTCTAAATGATCATGTCACACTGAAGACTGGAGTAACAATGCTAAAAAATTCAGCTTAGCCATCACAGGAACATATTACATTTTAAAATAAGTAAAACTAAAAAAACATGTAATAAACTTGGACTATTTGACTGTTTACTGTATTTTAGACCAAACAATGCAGCCTTGGTGAGAATAAGACACTTCTTTCAAAAACATACAAATTAATGGGCCTTTTCCAACCTCTTCGAAGCTTGACAGCCCCACTCCTCATTCACTATCATGTTATACAAATGTGATATTGTTAAAAAAATTCACCTTTTGTGTTCTACATAAGACTAATAATCCTAAATGAGTAAATGATGACATAATTTTCATATTTTTAAATCACTATCTCTTTAGATAAAAAATGAACAGCACAATCACAGCATGTGCATCTGTGCCATAGTCTGCCAAGACATTTTTAGTGTCTTTTTATAATCTATGGATTACATGCACATCACTTCCAATCACACCATACACACACAATGTCATGGTTACTCAAATGTGTGTCTGCCTGTGTGTGATTGCAGGGATCTCAACTTGACACCTAGAAATACACTACTACCTGCTGCACTCATCACAGTTTTCATTTAAACACACACACACACACACACCACACCCACCACACACACACACACAGCTTGCTTTTAAACTCTCCCTGACTACAAAAAGCAAAGATTTAAATTGTTTCAGCCTGAGCCTCGAGTTGGTCCGCTGAACCACACACATTATTGATTGGCCACACCCGTGGGTCTAATTTAAGGCTCCGTACTGGAAGCATTATTCTACCCGGACAGACAGACAGTGGTGTCTGGGGACCCACAGCTCCTCAAACAGTCTCTCATTCTCACACTGACACACACCCACACACATATATATAAATACACAGGGCTCCTAACTGGAGCACATACACACTGTACCCATCCAGGGGCTAACAGCTTATCAATACAGCAACTTCTGTGTTTCAGTCTCTGTCAGGCTTCCAAACGAATCTTAGAGATGATTTTCTCTAATGGGTGGAAAGATTTATTGGCCCTATGAGCTCAATGTGATTTATCCGAACAGGACATGTTCCTTCATCAACGTCACTGTTGGTCCTGAAACAACATCAGGGATTCTGGCCATGTTGGTTATTGTTATTGTTAAAGCTATGACTGTCCGGAAACTAACTTTAATGCACAAAAAACATAAAAAAATACGCACAGACGATAATACGAATGCACAGGTGAACTTGAACTAAGGTACAGGCTAGTCAGAATGCATAACTCACATCGTGAATAAGCCATTTCTGTAACAACAAACCACACATAATGAAGTCTCTGAAATAAAGAAAATAACATGCATAAAGCATGAAGAATTCATAACACTAACTTCTAAAAATTAAGTAGGTTAGGTTAGGTTACTTTATTTACACCCGCAGGTAAATTTGTTTTGCAGTAAAATGAATGACGTCTATTCCTTGACACACAATTTCAAAACACATATAAAAACATAATATAACACAACAAAATAACAATAACATGATACAAGTGCTCAAGACTCTACCACTCAGAAACTTATCATAAATTATATCTATTTTAATAATTATATACATATATAGCTATACAAATCTAACGCTATACTAAATAGTAATACTAAAAATACTGATACTTCAAATATGATCTTATAGCGTTATTTTAAGAGCAATAAGGACCTTTATTGTTTTATTTGATAAGATTTTATATTTGGATACAATTTTCAAAATGCATTTCTAAATTGACACATTTATGTCATTCAACACATTTTTCTTGTGTTACTAAAATGATATAACCATTCAATATAAATAAAATGGATTAAATTATTTATATATTAATAACATATTCCAGTATAATATAAATGTAATATATTACTTACATTATAAATCTTTTATAAATAACAGGGTGAGACTTTGGCCTGGTCCTTTTGTAATGCAGCTCTGCTGTGAAACTATGACTAAATTAAAGAAATTTCTAGACCTACTAAAAACCTATAAATATGTGAGCCATGACAGTCAACATCTTTACTTGAGTCTTTGTGTTGAGGACTTCTAACTATACTTAATGCATAGCGGTCATTGCGTCATAACTGTCAATCTCTCTCTCCTCTCACGTCCCCCCGCCTCTCTTTCTCGCTCCCCTGCGTGCGTGGTTTTTTTTTTCTTCTTCTTTTTTTTGATATGGGTGTTACCAACATACTAAGTGAGTCCTCCTTGTCTGTGACATGACTATCATAGCTCATGTTATATATAAGTGTGTGAAGGGAGAGTATGACGACCAGACTCATGGCTAGATTAGCAGTTATCGATCCAGGTCATGATGGACACCATGCAGAGCTAATAGGCTTTCTGAGCTCCATTAACTCCATCAGCATTCTCTTGCACGCTTCCTTTCATTTCTCCTCCATCTATTCAGCATCCTTTCTTTACTTCTCCCTGGCCCTTTCATAAACACCGAACAAATCGGCTCTGACGTCTGAATACACAGTCATCTTCGAGCCTTCTGTCTGTCACGAACACGCTCGCGCACAAACGCACGCACACACTCGCAGTTGAATGTACAGCCACAAATGCACACAGTCATCTGTGATTCTAATGTAATTACTTCCTCTTGTTTCAATTTCTTCATTTACCACTGATGTTGGGTGAAGTGACTCATGTAGCCTCTGAGTAAAATCATGGATGGTCTTTGGGGTTTTATGGCTTAAGAGACCCCTTTTAGCCTTTGACATTTGCATATAAATTACAGTCCCGATCACAGACGTTACACTTATATGGGTCCTAAATGTCAAATGGCCCCCCCCCCATCAGGGAGATGCTAAACAGTTTCACCACTCTCGTCTCCCCATCGAACTTCAAACATATTCCAAACTTTTTCAACCATCCTCCAGACCAGCCATAAACATGCAAATGGTCCATAAAGGGAGACAAAGGAAACTTCTCCTGCTCAAAATTCATGCCTCTGATTGGCTATTCCACCCAAAGGTGGGTGTGGATAGGAACTATGAAACTCATTAGTTTAGGCTAATCTCTGCTCAGAAAACCCTTTCTTTGGAGATGACACTTTCCAAGACTCCTAAAACTCTCCTCTTGAGTTTGAATTTCCGGCAGTTTTTCATCTTCCAGTAACTCTGTCGATCCGCTGTGGACTTTCCTATCTTCAGAAGAACCAGAAGTAAACTTCCAGTTCACTTCTAAAAGAACTTATCAAGAACCGTTGTCTACCGCATCAGGACTCTTGTTCAGCAATCGAAGCCAGTGCAAGTAACCGTTTACAACTATTTAGATGCGTGTTTAAGTTTCAGCCCTTTTTAAGGTGATTTTTGATTCTTTGATGATTCTCATTAGGTTGTGGTTAATTTATGTGAAATACTGCCATTATTTTGCTCCTCCCTCTCTCTTCCTTACTTTCCTTCATTCTGTATATATGTGTTTTGCTTAGTTAGTTATATGTTAGATATAGTTTCATTTATTAAATCCTTTATATTCACAATTGATTGCCTCTGTGTGCTGCTCACAATTCAAAGTCACTGAACGTTTAATCCCTTGCTACAGGCTAAGTTAATGCTAGAACTGTATAGGACAGTTTATTGTTCCGTGGCCAGGAAAATAATCATTCCTTGCATTGATAAATGATTATATTGTCTGCTCGGTGGACTGACAGATCAAATAATTGTACTATTGATTCTGCTACAGTTAATTCTAAGATCTAATCTAGATATTTATTATTAATCATAACCAGTTATAATTAGTCATAAATATTTCCCTTTTGAGCTGATTTACTACACTCACTTGAAAAATCTCAAATACAAGCCACATACAACGAGAGATTTTTTCAGATCCTGACACACAAACAACACTCACAGCTTAACCACAAGAGGAAGGATGGCGTGTTCACACACACAAGCTCTAAGATAAAACAAGCATGACACAAAAATCCTTCAGGAATATTCTGATATTCAAGACCAGAGAAAATATAAGGGGGAAGAGATGGACCACTCATAAAAATGAACGTGAGAAATCAGAATGCTCAATTTGGCGGCTGGTAGAACAGCCGATTGCCTTTTTGATATAGTTTGTTTATATACAATAGCTAGACCTAGCTAGCCTTAAGAAATAGCATTTTTAGCATGATTTGAGCTAAATAAGCTACATTCATGATGCTATCAGTGTCAAATGTCATTGCTGATTTGAAATGTGTTATTTAAATGTAATTGTATCAAACATGAAGATTTTAGTCCTTTCTGCAATTTCATTAGAAAATGTACTTGTATTTCTATTCCCGACAGAGAAAATAGCTGCCAGGGCTACTACCAAGATGGCCACCGACTGGACCGACCCTTAAAGGTGCCCCCCCCCTTTTGTTTTTTTTTTTTGTCCAGGACAAAGATAGATTTGCAGATGATTAATATCACTGTATGTGCTGTGTTGTGTGTTTTCCCCTTTATTCAGAGCACTTTGTCTAAGTCAAGCAGTCTAATGATGTGAACCCTCTGGCCAAACCAATCACACATCCGCCACACTTTATCATTCACCCTGAGACCTACACTCACCCCATACAGAAATACACAGCAAATAAACCACAATCAACCTCTATAAACACACACACACAAGACAATAAATACATCACCAGCACAAACACACACACCCAACCCCAGCTGGTAATATGAGAGGAACACAAGATACAGGATACAAAAGGATACAAGAGGAACTTTATTGCTCAGTGGGTGTTCATTCATACCTTAGTTGACCTGGAGTTCTTAGTTCTGTTTCAAGTATGAACTGTTTTGTTCTAAAATTCCACAAAAATGAGATTGACACATATCTGTGTAGACGCAAATGAGATGACACATATTTGAGTAGTTAGCATAGCTCAGCTAGCTAATGTAGGTAAAAGTAGTGAAGCGTTTAGTTTAACTACATTTCTCAGCTGGTGGTAGCATCGCTACTTTTTAAATCATGCAGCTTTTCATGAAGTGGGTATTGCATTGTGAAAACGTTGCATTTTTGATTTGGCAAAATTTCAGCAATAAACACATGCATTCTCTGTTGGATGTTAAGTTTTAGAACAATTAATTCATCTTTTGAATCCAAACTGAATAAGTGATAGCTTACTATTTGTAATACATTACATACATGAAATTTAAGCATACCCTTCAGGGTACCAAGTTACTTTTTTAAAATCAGCTGTTTAGAAACAAAACTAGTGATGCCAGATTCACGGATTAATCACTTTTTTAATTTAAAAATAACGGGTTTGCAAAAAAAGTTGTTCATGATTTAGTTTGATTCATTAGGACAGTTCCTCATGCACTGGTCATTTTGCAGTGGTTTCTCTTACGAAATAGAAATGGGAAATTTTTATAACACAGAAAACTAAAAGATTGCTATATGAGGTGGATATTTACTTACAATCTATAGTAGAAAATGAGACTTGCAAAGATCATGTGTCTATGATAAAGCAGCTATTGCACATGCAGCTTATGAATGACTCTGTACTACAGGTAAAGATGATTTATATCCAAACCAGTATTAAAGAATGAGAATCAAAATATGGGCACATTTTTTAGGAGTGTTAAGCAAAATTCTCTCCCTTCAGTATCACTGCTGTGTAGGAGAAACAATTGAGATATTTAACAGATATGTGATTTTTCATTCCTATATGTCAAGCCGTTTTGACTTATTTTCACTATTGAAATATCAATACATCTTGATTTTTTTTTACTAAGAAAATAGCTATTTTGATGTTAATAATTACATTTCCACTAGTAAAACTGTGTATTAATGATTTTAAATTAATAATTTGATTTCTGTGACTGTCATTTTGTTTCAAGAATTCACATTTTCACATTTGAACATTAAAATGTAGTGAACATGTAATTCCAGATATTAAGAATTACCATTGTTACTTGTAAAATTTTCAATTTATGATATCAAGAATTCTAACTGTAACTAGTGGAAACTGAATTGTAAATATCTATAATGTATCCTGCAAATGAATAAATGTTAAAACAGCTTGCCATATTCCTATGAGTTACCCACCAATGGGTTTTATTAAACCACAAAACAAAAAAGCTGCAAAAAACACCAAAATCAAATGTTACAAAAACAGTAATTTATCTCACTTAATGAAAAGCACACACACACACAGATAAGCCCAATTACACAAGGACTGGCACACACACGCACACACACACTTGATTACACACTGACATACACCATTACACCCCTGAAAACCCAATTACACACTCAGAGGCCAAGGAAAAAAATGGAAACACACACAGCCTCAGCTACATGCACAGTTATACAGTACACACACATACATTAATCTTAGCATTAATGGCCATTCGAGGGTCCTGTGCACTATTGCCCCCTCTCTCCTTCACTGACCCTTCTTCTGGCTGTCCATCTCTTCTCTTTCCTCTCTTTCTCCCCCTCACGCTCTCTTTTTCTCTATGTACTGATGATTATTGCTCCCGTGAGAGTGCTGTAAAAGCGTTAGTGTGACAGGAGTGGGATTAGGGTCCTGCAGCCCACTGGATGACCCCTTATATATGCGTCTTAGAGATGGATTACACACAAACACAGGTAGGGACTTTCCATTGACTCCTATTGTTTTAATAATGAGCTAAATACATTTTCAATCTTTCATTGATCCTTCACATGATCCTTCAGAAATCATTCTAATATGCTGATTTGGTGCTCAAGAACATTTCTTATTATTTCTAACTTATTTACCTGCATAAAAACACATATATAGACACAGAGCCCCGTGACCTTGTGCACAGGCAACAGGTTGATCAACAGAGGCATCTGCACGCTTCCTCACATCTACTAAACAAGTCTAAGCTGAGATGTTCCCCAGGGACGCGTGACAGAGCGAGGAGGGTGTGAAAATTAAGTATTGATTTGACAGTGGCCTTTTCCAGATATTTAGGGCTGTTAAGGGTCGAGCAGATGTGTGAGGAGCTGGAGGAGGATGTATTCAAGGCATGCTGCTTTGTGCAAGTGTACATGTCATTGAACAGTTTCATCCAGACCTAAAATGACCTTTTTATGTTATACAATGGGACTGAAATATCCTACCACATTGAAAACTCAAAATGCCTTAAAATGTGATTTAAAGGCACAAAAATATTTGAGATTTTGCATTATTTCTATTCAAAACAATCTGAGATTATTTGCTTCCACTGAAGCTCAAGATGCTCTTTGCATCATCTCATATCATGCTGGAGAATATGATCATTAGGTTTTTATCAGGAGTTTATGCAGCTTGAGTGCTGCTGTCATTGAAGCAAAAGAGGAAAACCAAATACGAAGACAATCTTATACCCATTTTTATGCTAGCAATATCATTTGCAATGAAAAGGAAGCGCATTAAATCAGAAAAGGCTAAGTAGAAGCATTTTCATTAGTGGTCTCAGACTTTTGGACCCCAGTGTACAGCATGTTTAGGACAACAATACAATTATTTTGCAGCTAGCTCATGTAATATGACGAACTAGTTCGCATAGATGGCAAATAAAAAGTGAATATGAAAAAGCGAATATTTGACGAAATACAAAAACAATGATAGTAACACGCAAAGTCTCAGATTTCACACTGTTCTTATCAGCTCTCTCCTGTTCTTTTTACCTGTCTATTTATGGAAGGAAGGATGTTTACGGAGTGTGAATGGACCAGACATCTCCTGAGGATTCGCTGCTGAGCATGCAAGGCACACACATCTTCACACATACAAACACCTATAAACACAATGCTTAACATCAGTACATTCACACAGTTATATAAATGATATACATAAGGAAAACTGATGACGGGCCATTGAATTATTTTATTGTTTTTCTAATAATTTGGCCTGAAGTCAATTATTCCGCTTATACTATGATACTTATACTTACAGCTCAAGGCATTGTTCAAATGTTTTACTTCAAGACATTTGTCTGATAGTTGTCCTTAAATAGCTCTTGTGTGTAAGACTAATCTCATCCCAAGCCTCTGTTGCCAATTCTAAACATCATTTTAAAGCTAGTAAAAGAGGCTTGAGCCATTGATATGTAGACTAATGCAGTTATTGGAAAGAGAGAAGGACCTTTGAAATAACTGGAATAATTTGGTGTGATATGGTGATATGGAACTGTAATGTAGTCAAGACCTATGGAATTAAAGGCACAATATGTAAGATTTTTTTATTAAAATATCCAAAAACCACTAGCACAGTGTTATATATTTTGCTGACTTGTGTAATTACATTATCCCAAATGTTTCGAAGAATGTTTAAATCCAGAGAAATAAGCTATTTTAACTAGTGACACGGACCGTTTCCATAGTGCAGGCAGGGCTCTCCAAACTCGGTCCTGGAGGGCCGGTATCCTGCAGAGTTTAGCTCCAACTTGCCTCAACATAATAGCATAATAAAAGCTCTGCTGCTTTCAAGCCGTGTGTCACGCTCATTCAGCGGCCTCGTTTCGCATCGATGGCTTTCAGCCTCACCCTGCTTCATTCTACTACGTTAATAAATCATTAGCTTTCCATGAACATGATTTCTGCCCGAGTCATGTCGGATTGTTTCGGCTGTGGGGATGAAGACGACAACGTCCACACTCAGTCACGGCGTCATCAAACTACACCTTTGTTTCTTTGTTTGTTTTGAATACGCGCCCTCTAGCGTTGAAAACCTACATATTGTGCCTTTAACTACTTCAGCTGTGCGTTTCCTGAATAAAAAAATTGCACATCTTACATCATGTCCTAACCAGATGCAATGCAATAAGAGACAATCAATTTGTTTGTCCACACCAGACGCAAAACATGACAAAATCAATCAAAAATCACAGCCAATCAGAAGAGCGTATGGGCAGGCTCTTTCCCCAAGTGTACTGCACTCACAACCCTCTGTCTCGACACTCTCACATCCACCTCCTCGGAGGAAGATAGATGAAGCGTCTGGCTCTTTCTCTCTCGCGGGGGGGCGCGCGAGAGAGAGAGCCGCGGATCTAGCGGGTGAGGACCGAGAGAAGGACGAGCCCGTCTCGGATTCCTCCGCTAAATCCACTCGTGATCCCCACGACAACAGTCTGCACTGTGCCTCGGCAACAGTGGGACCGCTGCCAGCGGGATCGCGAGCCTGGCCGCTGTCATCAAACGCAGCCAGGCGAGAGCTCGCAGTGATGACAATCAGCTTCTCGAAAGCGGACCGTGCATGCTCCGCTCCCAAACAAACAACACACAAATCGTGTGTATCCCCAGCCGCCAGATATCGTGGGCAGGGAGAAACACAGCGTTTGTAATGCCGTTCACTCGCCATAGACTTCTCATTGTTTTATATATATGAGTGCTTGTGCGGACAGACAACAGTAAATAGACAGACACATACACAGAGCGCTACTGAAGGGCAGAAGCTGGTTTGCGCCCGGCCGGATGTGCTTTTATGCTTTCTGGTGCTTACGTCACCCTGCTCGTGACGTCTCGCTGCTCCATTGGACGGATTTGACACGTGCTTCAGAACGCGGTCACGCAAGGGCGTTCCCCAAGTGTTTCGAACGCAAGCTCGAGTCCTAATGGGAATCAGATTTCAATCCCAGTAATAAATTAAAATAGAAACTGGTATTTTAAATTGGCAATAATATTTCACACATTACTGTATATCTGATCAAATTAATGCAGCTTTGTTGAGCATACGAGACTTTCAAAAACATAAAAAAATCCTACTGACCCCAAACTTTTAAACAAAAGTGTATGTGATGCTTTCAATAGTTTAAGACAAGAGGCAATTGTTACAATTATGGCACATAATTCCGTGGATTCTACTGTTACCTTCGTTTTTAAGGTCCATGTACCTTATTCTTTACAGTCTGTAATATTAAATTGCTTTGATAAAATATAGTTTATGTAAGTTTATATCTCCCATGAGTTTATATAGGTCAGTGAAGGGAATCATGGGTTAAAAGCATTCGTCCGCGTGAAAGAAGGGGACCTATGGTGACTGTGACACTCCCTCAGTTTTGTCCTTTGGCCTTCCTGTTAGCAACAAAAGAGGGGTCTTGTCGAGTCAAACAGCAGGCTCTAATCATATACTCAATTAACAGAACTGGGGAGAGAGATAAGATGCCCTTTCCTTTGGATGAAAAAAAAGGTTAAACATTTATGAACAGATATAAATCAGTTAGCACCTGCGAGGCTCCAGGGGTGGCAGAGGCTTTGCCAGTGCCAGCCGGGCATTTGTGGGAGAGGGAGATCTCTTCTCTGGCCGCTGCCTGCCGTCCTCTTTCCTGTCCTGTGGAGTGCCCCCTCGCGTGGGTCTAATTATCCTCTAAAATTTATATCTGCAGCCACAGGAGGCCCCCCGGGATTAAACTCTGTGTGTGTTTAGCAAATT
>JADLZN010003950.1:0-60305 GCA_018155175.1 Sinocyclocheilus anophthalmus | reverse complement strand
TGTGTAGGGTTGGGCGATAAGACCAAAATCTTATTTCACAATATGAGACATTTTATTTCACGATAATGATATGTACCTCGATGTAGCTATTTTTATTTTATTTTTGTTATTAAAGTTAAGAAAAAGAAGCAAATTACAAGCACAACAGAACAAATAAATATGAAATAAACTTTACATTTATTTAGCTACAGTAGGCTAGATTTATTTAACATGTAGTAAGAAATATTACAGAAATTGAATAAAGTGTATAAATAAAACACTGCATAGTCTTCACTGTATCAATCAAACATGATTAACATTAATAATGACAGACAGCAGCAGGTAAATAAGGCTGCTGTCCCTTTAAGACCAACTGCACTGATCCAATATACTGAAACACATCCGGTTTTCACCCAATTGTTTTACATTTATTTAACACATAACCTACTGTTTACCGGAACACTCCACACAACGTGCATTATGATATAATTGTGTGCATATTTGACCATTCAAGCACAATAAAACACGAAAGAGATCTGTTTTAGCATCACATGCTGTCTGAGAGGGGCTTTCAGTGCACGCTTCGGCTGTGTGTCAGTCAACACGAGCACCGCAATGAGTTCTTTCTCACTGCTTATTGCACTTAACTATCAAGTGTGTCCCACTCTTTATTTTCTCATTCATGCATGTTTCCTTATCACTCAAAGGTGTATAACGTTTAAGCAGTATGCTACGCAGATATACTTGCAAACCGATATATCAAAATCTCTAAAGATAGACACTATATCCCACGGTAACGATATATATACTGTCATATATATACTGTCATTCACAAACTGGTCCAGCTGGGGCTCAACACTTCGCTGTGCAACTGGCTGTTGGACTTCCTGACTGGAAGACCTCAGGCAGTTCGGGTCGGCAGCAACACATCCAGCACCATCACACTGAACACTGGGGCCCCCCAAGGATGTGTGCTGAGCCCCCTCCTCTTCACTCTGCTGACCCACAACTGCACACCATCACACAACTCCAAACTCTTCATTAAGTTTGCGGATAACACGGCTGTAGTGGGTCTCATTAGCAACAGAGATGAGACAAACTACAGGAGCGAGGTGAGCCGCCTGGCTGGGTGGTGCAGTGACAACAATCTCTCTCTGAATGTGGAGAAGACGAAGGAGATTGTTGTTGACTTCAGGAGAGTGCGCACTCAGCATGCTCCTCTGACCGTCAATGGTGTGACTGTGGAGAGGGTGAGCAGCACCAAGTTCCTGGGTGTGCACATCACAGAGGATCTCTCCTGGACTGACAACACCGCAGCACTGGCCAAGAAAGCACAGCAGCGTCTCTACTTCCTCCGCAAACTGAGAAGAGCCAGAGCCCCGGCCCCCATCATGTGCACCTTCTACAGAGGCATCATCGAGAGCATCCTGACCAGCTGCAGCACTGTGTGGTATGGCGCCTGCAACGCGTCCTGCCGCAAGACACTTCAACGCATAGTGAGAGCAGCTGAGAAGATCGTTGGTGCCTCTCTCCCCTCCCTTCAGGACATCTACAACACCCGTCTCACCCGCAAAGCCCTCTGAATTGCAGGTGATCCCACCCACCCAACACACAGCCTCTTCAGTCTGCTGCCATCAGGGAGGAGACTGCGGATTCTCCAGGCCAGGACCAGCAGACTGAAGGACCGCTTCATCCATCAAGCTGTCAGGAAGCTTAACTCCCTCCCGACCTTGCCCCCCCTACCCTCCCCTCTTTTGCCCCACGCACCACTGAACTCTGACCCTCAAACGGACTCTCCCACTCCCCCCTCCCAAATACACACACACACACTGTCACTTTAATCAGTCTGAATAAGCTCTTTTGCACTACAAATAATTTTTTGCACTACAATCACTATATCTGCACTGCTGTTTACTTTACTGGTTTGCACTCTAACTGCCATATGCCTTGTGCTTTATATACATATATATTTTTTTTTTACATTTTACCTTATTTGTAAAATTGTATAGTTGTTTTTCTTTTTTTTTGTAGTTTTGTGTTGTGTATTGTCTTAATCGGTTATTGAATTGTTTATCTGTATGCACCAAGGGTTGAGAGTAACGCAATTTTCACTCGGTGTGTATGTACTTGTACATGTGGAAGCATTGACAATTTTTAAAAAAGCCAGACTTGAACTTGAACCTTGAACTTGAACTTGATCCGCCCAGCCCTACGTTGTGATTGTCCCCCAGGACATTCAGTGAATTTAGTGGTAGGGATTTTCAGTATGGCTGGGTATCGTTCAAAATTTTTTCGATATCGATACCTTGACTTCTATACTGGTTCCTGAACGATACTTTTTTCAATACCAATTTTAACAAGATTACATTACATTATCTAAAAAAAAAAAAAAAAAAAAAAAAGTTTTCTTTTTGCAGCGTTGATTGTTGATACAACTCCAACTCATCTCTGAGGAACTGCACAAAGGAATCAAAATGTAAACCAACACAATAGAAATCAGTGCAAAAATAAGTTTAATAAAGCTCAAATAGTCTCAGTTTACAACATTGTAGGCTAACATTTACACTAGTGCGGTGTTTGTTGTGTTTTAACCGCATTGTGGTTATCAGAAGAATCATGTTGTCGATTTATTGCCATGATTATGTGAGCATTACAGATTCCAGCGCCGTTGCTTGTGTTCTTCTTCCATGAGCGCCTGCTCAGAGTCAGAGGTATAAACATTTAATTTCAGCTACCCATTAACATGGCCAAAACCACACATTTAGACGGCAATCGGAAGTTATTATAAACACTTGATGGTGGTTTAAAGTGAGTTTTGAGTAAAAGCGGAATATAAATCTTATTTATTGTCTTTTGTAGCACGATGCTACAGTGTGCATGAATGGTCAAATAACACGCGCTTTCGGTCATGTAGTATAAACGGACATCTGCATATGATCGAGCTCCATGCATCTCCCGCGCGGCTACTTCGCCATTGGAAGCGAATGACATTCCGGTCTGTCGCTTGCGGAGTTAGGGAAGCGGCTTGTGGAAAATGGCAGATGACGAGATCGTGTCATTGTAACAAAAACACACGTGTAAAATGTAGCATTACATCTAAGGGGGTGGGAAGCATTCACACTATAGCCTCATGGGCGCAACATCTCTGAGTGTAACAGTGAAGCGGACCGACTGTGCAGACCATCGGTGTATACCGTACCAGAGCCTACACAGAGAGCAGACCGGCCTAGACCACACCCCACGTCCCCCCGCTTTCGAATCGCATCTCTGCGGATGTAAACACTGACGATCTGCGCCGCGACGCTTCTAGTCGACACACCGGCTAGTGATGCAGGCATTATTGGCACGACATGATGAGATTAACCCCTTAGGTATGAAATTTGGTAGTCACGCACACACCGCACACAGTAAGACAGCTTTTCGATACTCGATGGTCTCGAGGGCAATCGAGCTGTGCCTAAAAAGTATCAACTCGATACCAGGCCCTGTTTTCAGGACTCTTTCCGAAAGTTACAATAGGGCCTTTCGCACCGCTTTAGTTCCAGTACTTAGGCTCAATCCCATTTCTACCCCTTAGCCCTTCCCATTTCCCCTACTCCTCCGTTTCGCGTGTTCACGTGAAGAGGTAGGGGTGTCTCAATTCTCTTTTGATTGGAGGAGTAGGGGTAGGGCCAGACAGCCCTTCAAACTAAATATTTTTCGGGACCACACTTCAAACGAAAGGGTATGAATTATCTCAGCATAAACCAGCTACAGCGGCAACATGGCTGCCCAAGCGAACAAAAACACATAAATGTAAGCATTTTTAGCATTAATAAAGATTTTAACGAAAAGTACATATTTACGGTCATGTTACTCATGAAATGTTTGCAAAATATTTTCATATTTTCATGTCTGATGGGGGCGATAACCACGTAGACATTGAGGGGGGCTAGTCCCACCAATAATTAGAAATCGCTAAACCCTTTCCTCAAATATTGCCAATTCGAACGCCGAGACGAGTTGGCGAGGAGGAGAGAGGAGAGGAGAGGGGAGAGGAGGAGAGAGGAGAGAGGAGAGGAAGAGAGAGGAGAGAGGAGAGAGGAGAGAGAGAGAGAGAGAGAAAGGCGTGTATACGCGAGTCTGTGCGTTTATCTTTTTAGAGTGAGTTTACTTAAAACAGCGATTTTATCCTCTTGTTGCTTGAAAATATAATGTAGCGATTCAGTATCTAAACTGTTATTAATAAAAGTCATGGGGCAGCGTTGACAAGTTTCTTTTCTCCTGGATGTGTGAGCTGCGCGATATCTAATATTATTTATATATATATATTATATAATATAGGTGTGTGTGTGTGTGTGTGTCAGAAAGCAGCGCATTAATATAGAAAGGTAATTAAAGGTTCTAATGCACTCCAGCACACCAGTATAAGGTGTGTGTATTGTAGGAGCTAGACGACGTATGACGTATAATAGTGGTGTGTCCCAATTCTTAGGGGAATATTTTCACCCCTACCCCTTGACACTCTGTCTTCAAGGGACAAGTGGAAGAGGTAGGCGAGAGGGTAGGGAAGGGTATAAAAATAGAATTTGGGATTGGGACTAATGCCTGTAATAAAGTACTGGGACAATTTTGCGCTAACTATTTCCCAGTACCATTTAAAAGGTTGGATTCGCACCGACAGTTTGTACTAGGAAGTGACGTAAGCCGGTCGACAGCGACGTCATTTGTGCGCGGCGTTCAACAACAGAAACAAAGAACAACATTAACAACAGGAGGATGGAGGACGCTGTGATCGGAGCTGTGTTTTGGTTGTGTCTCACGGGTTTCACAATAAAGGACATGGAAAGTCGACGTATACGTAAAACGATTGAAAGAAAGGAAAGGAAGACTAAGAATCTCCAACGACAACTGGCAGGGCTACATTTGCTACAAGTGCCTGCACTTCAGCGTCTGTCTATCTATCGCTGTTCTCCATACTTGCTAAATAAGTTGACAATGTTTACAGTATATTTACATGGCGTTTAAAATCATGGCGGGTGAGGGCGTTTTCATACGCGTTTGGCCAATCAGTGTCTACTTACGTCACGATTAGTACCAGTTGTGCTGGTTAGACCCTGCTCCGGAGTAGGAGCTAATTTGGTTCTCGAAAAAGGCAGTCCAGTACTAAAATCGCACCCAGTTCAGGCGGTGCAAAAAAGCCAAAAAGTGGGTAGTTCCACAATTAGTTCTGGTTACTATGAAAAGGTTCCTGCGGTGCGAAAGGCCCTAATTGTTTGCCAATATGAGCATATCTTATTATGATGCAAAAAAAAAAACAAAAAAAAAAAAAGACAAACTTTGTTATTGACTAGTTGTATAAATGCAGTATCGCACAATTCCCCAAAATTCGGATCTTGTACGCCATCATTTCAAACCAGCCAAGCCATTGCTCGTTCTAATGTGCAATTTTTGAATCAGTAACGGTCACCCGCGCACCTCGGACACATTGTATACATGTCTGTTAAACTATAACTGTACAAAAACTTAAAAACAAACAACATATGGTACTTGGGCACGTTTGAGATGGGTATGACTTTTTTGTGTCTTATCTCAACAAGGCGTATATGTTTTGATCAGAAATACTGTAAAAACAGTGAAAATATTTGTACAGTTTAAAACTGTTTTCTATTTTAAAATGTAATTGATTTCTGTGTCCAAACTGCTGAATTTTCAGCATCATTACTCCGGTCTTCAGTGTCACATGATCTTCAGAAGCTTCACCAGCTGATTTGTTGCTCAAGAAACATTTATGATCATCAAAGTTGAATTTTTTTTCAGGATTCAGCTTTTATTTGAAATTGAAACCTTTTGTAGCATTATAAAAGGTATTTACTGTCACTTTTAATCAATTTAATGTGTCCTTGCTGACTAAAATTATTAATTTCAGTTACAAAAAAAAAATCGTACTGACCCCAAACCTTTGAACTGTAGTGTACATAAAAACCAATATTCACAATAAGAGCCTTTATGTAAAGAAATTCTCGATCCGTGGATCTTGAACACAAGTGAACATAAACCCATTTTACCTCACACTTTTGTTTTACTAGATCAAAGGCCTGTTGTGTTTTCTTCTCTAGAGGCACTATCTTCTCCAGCATTGGACCAGCCATCTATGCTGAAAGAGAGTGCTCAAACCCCCGCCACATCCGCTGGGAACGCAAACAAATTAATTACGATTCTGTGGGCTGGGAACACCCAATGAAACCACACAAACTGTGTCAAGCACACAGGAATCTCCAGACGCCAGCGCGGACAACACTGGAAAACCACACAGCTATTTCACAATGACAAGCTCCGATTGCAGATCTGCTGAGAAATATTAAGCAATTCAGTACTAGGCTTGCCACGATAGATGGTGCTGACGGTGATACCGGTGTTAAGCCTCAACACCGGTTACGTCACTTGCCCACCACGTCACCGACCCCAACCGTCGTTTAGATTTTTTATAGTAATAAAAATAATTTTAGTTCAGTAAAAGAACAGACACTACAATTAAAAACTGAACGCGGCTGCTCAATGCAGCGTGCCGAACGACAGTCGCATCACAGATCAGATTTCATTTCTCCAGTGAGGAGAGCGAGTCGAGCTGACAGACAAGAAGAGCGAGGTGAGGTGAGACAGACAAGAAGAATGAGGTGAGACACAAGAAGAGTGAGGTGAGAAAGACAAGAAGAGTGAGGAGAGACAGACGAGAAGAGCGAGGAGAGACAGACGAGAAGAGTGAGGCGAGACAGACGAGAAGAGTGAGGCGAGACGAGAGAGACGAGAAGAGTGAGGCGAGACAGACGAGAAGAGTGAGGCGAGAAAGACGAGAAGAGTGAGGCGAGACAGACGAGAAGAGTGAGTCGAGCTGACTGACGAGAAGAGCGAGGCGAGACAGACGAGAAGAGCGAGGCGAGACAGACGAGAAGAGTGAGGGGAGACAGACAAGAAAAGTGAGGTGAGACAGACAAGAAGAGTGAAGTGCGAGTGACAGACGAGAAGAGTGGGGCGAGACAGACGAGAAGAGTGGGGGGAGACAGACGAGAAGAGTGAGGCGAGCCAGACGAGAAGAGTGAGGCGAGACAGACGAGAAGAGTGAGGCGAGACAGACGAGAAGAGCGAGGCGAGCTGACTGACGAGAAGAGCGAGTCGAGCTGACTGACGAGAAGAGCGAGGCGAGACAGACAAGAAGAGTGAGGCGAGACAGACGAGAAGAGTGAGGCGGGACAGACAAGAAGAGTGAGGCGAGACAAACAAGAAGAGTGAGGCGAGACACAGACAAGAAGAGAGAGGCGAGACAGACAAGAAGAGAGAGGAGAGACACAAGAAGAGTGAGGTGAGACAGAAAAGAAGAGTGAGGCGAGACAGACGAGAAGAGTGCGGCGAGACAGACGAGAAGAGCGAGGCGAGCCAGACGAGAAGAGCGAGGCGAGACAGAAGAGAAGAGCGAGACGAGACAGACGAGAAGAGCGAGGCGAGGGGAGACAGACGAGAAAGGCGCCGCCAGCAGACTGACGAGAAGAGCGAGGTGAGGCGAGACAGACGAGAAGAGTGAGGAGCGAGGCGAGACAGACGAGAAGAGCGAGGCGAGACAGACGAGAAGAGCGAGGCGAGACAGACGAGAAGAGTGAGGCGAGACAGACGAGAAGAGTGAGGCGAGACAGACGAGAAGAGTGAGGCGAGACAGACGAGTGAGGCGAGACAGACGAGAATTGTGGGGCGAGACAGACGAGAAGTGTGAGGCGAGACAGACGAGAAGAGTGAGACAGACAGACGAGAAGAGTGAGGCGAGAAAGACGAGAAGAGCGAGACGAGAAAGACGAGACGAGCGAGACGAGAAAGACGAGACGAGCGAGACGAGAAAGACGAGACGAGCGAGGCGAGAAAGACGAGAAGAGCGAGGCGAGACAGACGAGAAGAGAGAGGCGAGACAGACGAGAAGAGCGAGGCGAGACAGACGAAGAAGAGTGCGGCGAGAGACAGACGAGAAGAGCGAGGCGAGACAAATAAACTTTCTACGTTTCTTATTTATTTGGTTATATATTATACATGTTTACTTATTTCCAGTTTTGTGTACCTATTTAAACTATGTAAGTTATTTTATATTAGGCATAACCTGCCCTATAGCATGGTGTATTTTTATTGGTTTGGTTAATAAAAGTTCTATGTTTTATATATAGGCTAAAGTGAGTCTGACGTTGTATTTTGTTGTTGCATTCAAGCAATTGACGCGAACTTCCGCTAATTTGAAAGTGAATGTAAAATACGCACAGCACTTTTACAAGCTATTTAAAAGTGAAGGAAAAGAGGGAACGCCCCCACCAGGATCTTATCGATGTATTACCGGTGTTTGGGGGTTTTGGGGGGGGGTGTTGTCACACGTCGATTAACCGGTGGGAAAATTTCCTCATCGTCACCACCCTATTCAGTACTACTGTAATAAATCACATCCAACACTTATGCCTAAAAAAAACAAGGACTTTGGAAATCATCTAAAGCCTAAGGGCCTATTTACACTTTTCACTTCATGCATTTTCTCTGAACATCAGATTTGTCAAAACTCTTCCATTTACGCACAGGAATTGTGTTTCTGCAAAACAAATATAAACCCGATCTTCAATTCCCACGCTATATTTATGGCATAGTTTAACAGTTGAGAGCAGATGCATTTACAACTAGCTCCGGAGTGGGTTTGCACAACAGACTGCAATCTCAAATGTGTCGGGAGGCATTTACACTTGGTCTTTTACAACAAATAGCTATCAAAGAAGGAAAACGCAAAAGAAGTGCGAGTGTAAATGGACTCAAAGATTAGCTGCTTAATGTTTTCACTCTGTGAGATCAACAGGTGTCAGGCTTATATTACACTCTAAAAAATGCTGGGTTAGATACAGCCCAGTGCTGGGTAAAATAGGGTCAAACCCAGCAATTGCGCTGTTTTGACCGGGTTGGGCGGGTTGCGATTCAAAAAACAACCAAAAACGCTGGGTTTTCTTTTCAAAAACAACTCAGTTGATGGGTTTGTCCATATTTCACCCACGCGCTGGGCTTCGTCTCCTTCCCTACTTTCTCTCTTTCTTGTGTCGCTTTCTTGCCGCTACTGTATTAACCCAGCATTTTTCAGAGTGTAGTGTTTGTTTGAGAATCACAACCCGCCCAACACAGCAACACCAGCTCAACCAACAGTGTGAGTTTGGGGCAGAATTAATCAAGTTTGGGAAGCCTGTTCGAAAACAACCATTATTATATATTTTATTCATCCGGTGCCAATAGTGGCATATCATATCAACAGCTCAAGGAACATTGAAAGGAGCTGCTTTGACCTCTCAACGAAAACAGTTTCGGCGGATGAGCTGTCCGACTAGATTACTCCAGCAGGAGAACATCTGCTTCAACAGCAGCGTCAGAAACAGACACTGCTCAGCACCTGTTGTTCTCCTCAGGACTGTGACATTCACTCCAGCACACATGAACACACAATGACTGATGCTCCTATTCTCACCTGAGGGGAAGCGGCGGGAAATGAATAAGCTCAGTGATGTAAAACACGGTTTGGAAGCCCTATATGGCTTATAAACACCCGAGAGAATAAGACTCCATAAGACTGGAAAAACAACCAGGCTACTTCAAGGTAGCATGTGACTGTAGTCTTAAAATATTGCATATGCGCTGCGATATAAATCTCAAAATGAGACTTGCATGTGTCACATACTCATTATAGTAAATAATAATATAGGAAATGACAAGTTTTAATACAAAATCTCAGTTTTAGTAACGCTCAAGCATTATCCTGGAAAACAGAGCTCACAAAGGCATGCAGTTTGTTTCTTTAGGTTTCAGCTTCCATTCATCTCTCATTATCTTTACAGTCTCGAAGCCTGCAGCTCATATTGCGCTCGCTGAAAACAGCTGCCACTCAACCTGCAGACGCTCAGCTTTCTTCACACTCACAGACGCACACACACACTCACTCACTCACACCACACACACACACACACACTCATCACTCACTCACTCACTCACACACACCACACACACACACACACTACATCACACCACACTCACACTCAACCACACACACACACACACACACACACACACACACCCAACACACACACACACACACTCACACACTATCTCTCTCTCTCTCTCACACACTCTCACACTCACACACCCACACACTCACTCCCACACTCACTCAATCAATCACACACACACACACTCACTCACCACTCACTCACTCACTCACTCACTCACACACTCACTCACTCACTCACACAAACACACCACCAACACACACACACACACACAAAAAAAAACACACACACACACACACTCACTCACTCACCACTCACTCACACACACACTCCCACACTCACACCACACACACACTCACACACTCTCACACACACCCTACTCACTCACTCATCACATCACATCCCTCACACACTCCACTCACTCACACATCACTACAACACACACACACACACACACAACACACAAACACACAAACCCACACACTCACTCACTCACACAAACACTCACTCACACACAAACACACAAACACTCACTCACACACAAACACACACACTCACTCACACACACACACACTCACACACATACAAACACACACAAACACACACACACCCAACACACACACAACACACACACACACCCACACACCTTGCGCGGACTCGGGTTCCCAGTCATGCACTTTACAAACACTAATGTCATCGAGCACTGTCGCACTGGACAACTGCGTTATGAGACGCAGCTATGAATACAGATGTTTGCTTGTCAGTTATGCTTTTCAAATAATTATTTTGTGTTTGTCAAAAACAAAACAAACCAAGATGTGAGCCTCAAATTAGATGTCTATTTATTTATAAACTTTTAATTAGTTTAGCTTGCACTTTCTGATCAGCAAATACAAAGAAACCGCGCGAGGGAGTTTAAGTCACCTGCCACAAGACTGCATAACATTTTCTCATACTTTCGTTGCAACACTAATCTTTCGCACACACATACAAAGTGATGACCGTGTCAGAGAGAAGACAGCTGAGGAGAGTAAAGTGTGCGACAGAAACGCGTCTGAAGAGGAGCTCTGGAGAGATGGTCACCTGCTGTGTGAAGCGTTCAGGTCCGCAGCAGCCCCTCCGTGTTCAGCGCCCGGACTCTCGCTGCTCTTTAAAGAGCTCCTCATCCACTCCTGAGCACTAGCGCACGGATTATCGCTGGCGTTGTGTCCGAGCGGCGGCTCGGCGAGGCTCTGCTGCAGCAAGGCGGTCTGGATCGAGCCGGGACCGGACACCGTGAGGAAGTGCAGCGCTGCGGTCCCGCTCTCGCATTTCTCCAGATCCACACTCCTCACCTTCCGCCTCCACTGCGAACTCTCCCCGGCATTTCTCTTCGCTTTCCCGCTGCTGTTCGACAGTGTGGAGCCGCTGGAACTGCCCTGAAGTCCGTTCCCGACGTGTGTGCCGCTACTGGAGTCTAATAATCCGCCTAACGACGACGCACGGCTCCCCGCCGTCGCCATTTTCTGTCCTGAATGTTTGTCACTAATAGATTCTATGAGAGAGGGAGTGGCGGGAATTTGGGGGAGGGTGAGAGGGAGGGGCTTCCGGATAAATGGGAGGGGCTTTCTGCAAAGTGGGAGGAGCTAAGGGAGTCCTTCGGGAACTTACCTACGTGCACGGGGTCATATCATAAGCGATCATTTTTTCTTGGTCTTTTGAAATAAATGTCGAAAACTATGACAATATACCTCAATAATTTTTCAGAACTCCCAGTCCAAAGAAAAATATTTCTGTGGTGTTTTTTATTATTATTTTATTTTTCATTCTTTGGAATATTCTTTTTAACTTACTCTCTTTTTAACTCACTGACAAGAACATAATGTTTTTTTTGTTGTTGTTGCGATAATTCAACAAGGTGAAGAGCAAAGAATGTGCACTCATGCTTTATGGCTGCATGCCTTGGAGAATGATGGGAAATGTAGTTTTATCACAGAGGTCTTTCAACAGTATAGAGCAGACGTGACATGTGGCCAAGTATGGTTACCCATACTAGGAATTATTTGTGGCTCTGCATGTAAACCACCCTTAATTGACACACAGCCCGTGAAACACACACACACAACACACCAAACACACACAACACAACACACCACACACACACACACACACACACACACCCACACCACACACACACACAAACACACACACCCGGGGAGCAGGGACAGCCATTTATGCTGCGGGCAACCGGGGAGCAGTTGGGGGTTCAGTGCATTGCTCAAGGGCACCTCAATCATGGTATTGAAGGTTGGGAGAGAGTGCTGTACATTCACTCACCCACCCACAATCCCTGCCGGTACGAGACTCGAACCCACAACCTATGGGTTACGAGTCCAACTCTCTAACCAATAGGCCACGACTTCCCCTTATCGAGCAGTATATTCATGGCAAACTTTACATCTTCTTCATCACCATGAATTGTACTCCTGTATATATTATATTGAATAAATGATGAGTTAAAAAGAAAATTTGGCAGGTAATCACAGCATTAATGTGTGCTCATATTCCAATCAGAGTTAAAGACAGTATATTTGGCACTTATGATGTCTGGCTTCAACAGTCAGAGATCAATAAACCATTTCAAAGAAGTGTGTATTTGCAAAAGCTATCAGACACTCAAACCTGCTCTGGCCCCATCACTGCTGCAATGACTTGAAAAAAATCCCTAAAAATAGGGCATATAAGGAATAAAATGAAGGAATTTTCAGTGTTTTTTATTTGATTTTAAATTTTGCACTGCATTGCGTCGTGTTTTAGAGTTCACGGAAATGTCCACAAAATAATGGATAATACTGGAAGAAAATTACTAGTATTTTTTTTCAAAACAGTGATCATTACAAGTGTTTTTTGTAAAAAAATAAATAAAAAAAAAGCATGGGATTTATACACCAATGCATTATTTTTAAGGGTAGATCCGATCTTTTAGAGGGTTTCCATCCCTCATGGGCCTCATGGGAAGCTTACTCTCTTTCTAGCGATTTGGCTTATTGTTCTGGCCCAGGGCAGAAAGCTATGCAAGTAATATGTAAGCAGTTAACATTGCAAACACTGTACATCACTTTGATGGGCTGAGATGTTAAACCGCTGTGCTGTACAGTAAGTTCTTGGCTTTTTCTTTTTCTTCTGTTCCTATCATGTGAAAGAGTGTTAAACCGATTTGATCAACAATATCCGATTATTTATCTAATCATTTGACTGGATTACACTTTTAAAAAATGTGTTTCTCTAATTTCTATTCTCAAAGAGTGCTTTAAAAACCCTTGCTTCACTTTTAATTCAATAATGGAAAATCAATGGCTGTAATCATTAAATCAACCATAATTCATCTATTGTTGTGCATAGATGAACAATTCTATTCTAAACTTAACTTCGTCTGAAGCTGTAACATAATAATTACCTTGTTGAAAACAGTTTCTGATCCGGGAAGCACGCACAAATATTCTAACAGTTGCTTACCATCCTCAGCCACAGCATCTCATAGCATCTAATGTTATCCACAAAACACCTCTTCAGTCCTTTAGTGCAGCTGGATAGGAAGTGCTAGCTAGACAAAACCAACAAGACATCTAGACCCTTATACCATGAACAAACATGTTTCAGAAGCTAGGTACCAACTATCACATATATTGTGGTTTTAAAGAGATGCATGACGCAGAATTACCAAAAACAGATTCTTTAATAAACATTATATGCAACACATAGCATAAGATGAGAAATGACAAAGGACTGAGCAGAACATATACACAGGGTTAACAAGAGAACTTAATGATAAATAAATAGATAAATAGATATGATTACAAAAGTATACTTAAGTGTGTTAAGAAGCAGTCTTGAAAGTGTACTCTCTTAAGTACATTGAAGTGACCTTTTATGTCATTTATATTATATTATCTGCAATTAAAAAAAAAACGTTTTTATTTGAATAACACTACAAGTGCACATTCAATAAATTAAGAACACTTGTTTTTCACAAGAGTATAATGACAATACAGATAAGAACTCCACTTTATGGAATAGATAGACCACATATATTCGGAATGTAAATGCATTTTTTTCTGGGTTTAAAATTCATGGTGAATTGATTGTACATGAATGTTTTGTTATTTTATTAATGTTTGTTATTTTTTACATACTGAATGCACTGTAAGTCGCTTTGGAAAAAAGCATCTACTAAATGCATCTTTTTTTGTTACGTTGTAATTGCAAGCAATCACTGCCAATCAAACAAATCCCTGAATCAGCAAAAAATTGTGTTTTTTTAAAGCAGAAGTCCCGTTGGTTGAAATACTAAGTAAGCGAGTATTGGATTTTGGGGGCGGAGGGACGCTGCAGGAACATGTCTTTCAAAGTAGATATTGAAACCGAAACCAAAGCGCTAATTCTTAGTAGTCATGCTTCCTGCAGCTCCGAATTTCCTGCTCATGTTGTACCACAACACAAAAACATTCTGCATCAACGTGGGTAATGTCAGTACTAATAAACTAGAGATGCAACGGATGCTATTCTTGGCCATTCGATATCCGTTTTTTTTTTGTAAATGTGACTGCCGGAACGATTTTTGCCGATTCGATTTTCTCTTCTAAGAACATAAAGAAAGTTATTTAAACAAAATCTATGCAAAGTTCAATGCAAAAACATTAAACATACATTCCCCACCAATCTGGTTGAGTAACAGATGTTCTCCACTTAAACAATCTCAAAATATCATCTTCCAGGCACGGAAACAGACGCTGCATCTGAAGTGGCATTAGATGTATTTACACAGACTGTTTGATGAAGCTGAGGTGCCATAAATGCATTTAATAATTTTTTGAACATACAAATAAGAAATGTTGGGAAAAAAGCAAGGATACTTTTAATATGAAACCAAACCACCAGTAGGTGCTGCAGAGTTTGTTGTGGATTTTTCTTGGGTGCGGCCAATGAAGTGGAGGAGCAGAGTTCAAGATGTCAAAATAAGACTTTATTTAACAAATAAACAAAGCCGGGAAGACAGTCACAGAATTCCAAATCATTCCAAAGTCTTTGTTTGTCAGCTCATGTTATTATACCCCTTGTTCTCTCCAAATTTGGTCATTTTCAGTTTTTTCTTTGTTCCGGTTACTTTTTATTGGTTATAGATACCTGATTTGCTACAATTGTTTCCAACTCTTTTGGCCTTGTTTTCTAATTGGTTGGTAGTGTGGTCATACTAGATATGTGTCAAATTTATCTACTTGCTTTTGTTTTGCCACCTTCCATTGGTCGGTAATGTGGTCATACAAGATGTGTGCGTCACATCCATCCACCTGTTCCTGATAATATTAGATTATTTCATGTTTACGTCTGCTGTCTACAGAAAGGTCCATTGTCTAATGAAAGGACCATTATACATGTTGTTACATTATTTCAAGTTCACAGGTGTACTTTGTAATGAAAGGTTCACTGTCTAATGAAAAGACTATTATTTGTTCTATGACATCCAGAGTTAACATAATTCAGCATATTAATATATATATTGATTACTTTCATTTTCACATAATACTTCAATAAAATTACACAACATATCCCCCCTCTGAGGCTTCACCAAGCCTCACCGCTAAACCCTTTGCCTAGAGTGCAACACCATAAATTCACCCATCCTTCTATCCTCCTATGAACCAATAAAGGTCCTCCATCACTTTTTACCAAATGGTTTCTTTATGCTGCTGCACTCCAGAGGAAGTCAGATCCAAACATCTCTCCTCACTATTGACCAGAGAAGAGTAAAAGAATCCACTTCCCTATCTATACATTCTTGGGGGTCAAAAAATCAATAATATGTGTCAATGCATGTGCTCATGAAATGTTCAAGCCTTGCCCATGGTTGTCATGGTTATGTAGTGTAAATGAATGATTAGTTAACTGATTAAAACAACATAAAGTAATAAACGATGCACTGGTCTGTCCCTCGTAGCCAGAGGAACTCCAAGCATTGCCGGTAGCTTGGAGCTCTATCTGGTACTGCTGTCCTTCGTTGCCAGAGGAGCCCTCAGGCAAGCTCCCTTGCCCTCCAGCGCTATCTGGTGTTGGAGTAGATGGTGGGTTTTTAAACCTCCAGTTGAATCTACTCGTGTTGCTAAGCACTGAGGTGCTCGTCGATCCTTTCTTCTTTACATACTTTGATGACTTTTCCAGTGTTTAAGAACAAACAAATTATATACTGACAATGAATTTAAAAGATGAAAATAAGTAATCTTTCTTTATCGTCCCCTTTGTCTGGTTGCATTGCCTCGTAACACGGACAATGACCTGCTTAAAACCTTTAACATTCCCTTTTCTTTTCCAAAAATAATCAATTTTTACATTTGATTTATTTAACAGCATGAATTCAAAACATATGATAAATGATTTCACAAATCAATGACTTTAAAGATTAAAATGACTTCAGGAAGGAGCATATGCCAAAACAAAATAACAACCTCTAACTTCATGCCCCAATGCTATTATAAGAAAAGAAAATACAAAAATAACAAAATAGAAAAACAAAAAGGCACTCCTTCCCTACTATTCTGTTGTTATTTCAGGAAGGTGTTACTCAAAGTCATCCAGTTCATCCAGTCCAGGTCCCAATGTATACATGTTGGTCAATCCAATATCAACTCCAGCTGGCTCTACCGATACGTTAATCATCTGTTTGGCTGCAGCATTGGCCAGCATTGATCTGATAAAAGGCACAATACAACAAAACAACAAAAGAAACACAACAACAGCAATGCCAACTATGATGCCCACTATAGTTAACCATCGTCCCCAAGACCCAAAAAATGAATTAAACCAATCCCAATTTTGCATGTCTGCTCCAGCGTTTTTGGTCACTTCTTCTCTCAGGTTTTTCAGTTTCTCCATAGCTTTGGTGAATGATCCATCTGGGGCTGTATTGTTTGGAATATAAGTACAACAGTCAGAACCAAACATTACACACACTCCTCCTTTTTCTGCCAGGAACCAATTCAGTGCCTGTCTATTCTGCCATGTCATTTTACTTGTGGGACCCAATTGTTGTCCCAGGGCATCTAGGGCATTATCAGTATAATTGATGAATCTCTGTTGATTATAGTAAATATAATTGATCCATTCTAAGTTCTTATTTGGGGTTATCCATACAAGTATAGACTCAAATCCAGACCTAATCTCACTTCTTGCTTTATATTTCTCTGGTATTCCCCTTGGTTGGCCTATCACATCTAAGTATACCTCTGGGTCTGCTTCATAAGCTCTTTTGACTATGTCTTTTTAGTTGGGTCTGCTTAATTTCATTTAATTCTCCTTCAATCACTGTCACAATGTTTGAATGGACCTTCTGGGACTGGTATGTGGCCAATGGGAGCAGATATTCCTTTTCTAACGTTATTCTTGTCACACACTTCACACTCTGACAGATACCCATCCACCATAGCTTGTAAATAAGGCGACCAATATCCCTGCCGCTTTATCTTTCTAATCACTTCTCCCCTCGCTCAATGATCAAAACCATGCGCGTCAGAGATGAGGATTATAAGCAAAGGTGTGGGAGCTATCATGTGTCCCTCATGAGAACGCCAAACTCCATTTACATCTCGAGTTGCCCCTCTGTGCTGCCACACACTGACTTCATATGGAGTAGCTTGTTGTTGCATTCGTGCAACATCAGCCAACTGAGGTTGAGGTTGAATCAAAACAGAAGGAGCCATTATTGCTGTTGTACAACCAGAAGCTTGCTTAGCATATTGATCTGCCGCATTATTGCCCTTAATTACAAAATCATTGCCTTTTTTATGTGCTTGACATTTGATGATGGCCAATTGTTTGGGTTGCATCATGGCTGATATTAAATCAATTATCTGATTACTATGCTGGACAGGCGTACCATCGCTTTTCTTAAAGCCTCTTTGCTTCCAAACTGCTCCAAAAAGATGGCATACGCCATGTGCATATGCAGAATCTGTGTAGATATTTACTTTCAAATCTTTGGCCAGCCTACATGCTTCAGTTAGAGCTTTCAATTCCGCCAGTTGTGCTGAGCATGGTTGTTCACAATGCTGCACCACCACTGGGATAAAATCATCATCAACTCGTTTCACAACTGCAAATCCAGCATGATTTCCTAAATGGTCTTTAAAACATGAACCATCCACAAAATAGTCAACATGTGCTTCTGGAATTGGTGTTGACTCTAGATCTGGTCTCAATCTAGTAAAGGCTAGAGAGTCAGCTACACACTCATGTGGTGTGCCTTCATCATGTAATGGTATGAAACTCGCTGGATTTACTGTTGTGCATCTCTTAATTGTAATGTCTGGGAAGGTCAACAATGTTGAGTAAGCTATACATCTAGAAGGAGTCAAGACAAACTTCCCTTGTTCTATCAGTTCTACTACTTTATGGTGAGTGTAGAGTACAACTGGGTACCCCATAGTTATTGTGGAGGCCTTTTCATATGCAAAATATACTGCTGCTAACCCTTGTTGGTAACATGGTGGGTAACCTTCAGCTACATTGTCTAATTTTGTGCTATAATAAGCTATTGGTTGTTTTTTCCTTCCGCTGCAAGTTTCCTGCATCAAAACTGCAGATGCATAACCATCTTTTCTGTTTGCAATGTACAAATGAAATGGTCTGTCATATGTGGGCATGGTCAAGGCAGGAGCGGTCTGTAGTTCTTTTTTCAATGATTCAAATGCTATTAGTGCTTCTGTGTTCCATACTAGTGGTGCCCTAAGATTTAGATAAGACAGCTACAAAAATAATCTGATAAGACAGCCCACTTGCTTCATTAGTGCTCTTAATTGCATAGTCCTCAATCCAATCTGCACTAAACCCTGTCATACCCAAAAAAGTCAACATTTGTCCCACTGTTTGAGGTTGGGGAACTTTACTGATGCCTTCCAATTGACTGGGCGATACAGCTTTCATCCCATGTGAAATAGTGCGTCCTAAGTATTCAACTTGTGGTAAGCAATATTGCAATTTTGCTTTAGAGGCCTTGTGTCCCCCTCAGCTAATTTATTGAGTACTTTAATTGAGTCTTGATGACATTGTTCCAAAGATGTTGAACAAATTAACAAATCATCTACATATTGTATCAATGTGCTGTCTAACCTAAGTTCTTCTAATTCTTCTTTTAAAATCTGATTGTATACATGGGGTGAGTGTTTGAAGCCTTGGGGCATTCTTGTGTAGGTGAGTTTTTTACCTTGATAGGTGAACGCAAACAAAGGTCTGCTCTCCTCGGCTAAGGGAACACTGAAAAAAGCTGAACAAAGATCAATTACAGTATAATAATTAGCAACAGATGGAACATTGGTTAACAACGTATGCGGGTTTGGAACTTCAGCTGGCCAATCCTCCACAACCTCATTCACTGCTCTCAGATCATGCACCAGACGCCACTTTGATTTATCTGCTTTAGTTACTGGCAATATTGGGGTGTTACAATAACTAGTAGTTTCAACAAGCACTCCTGCTTTTATTAGTCCTTCAATTGTCTTTTTTATTCCCTCTATTGCTTCTGGTTTCAAAGGGTATTGCAATTTTCTGGGTACTTTAGCTCCTGGTTTAAGTACTACTTTAATTGGATTGGCTGATTTTACTAACCCCACATCTGTGTCATGTTGAGACCATAATTCTAATGGTACTTGTCTCTCCATGTCTTTTAACAATTCAGTTTGCTTTGTTTGATGTTCTTTAACTTTTGGCTCAACTCTTGTGTTTATTACCATTCTGGGGACACCTATCATTGGAGTAGCACACAAAATCTTAAGATATTCTTTGTCTGCTGTTTGGAAAATTAGAGGATTTTCTGTGACTTCCCACTTGCTTTTTTCTGCTTGTTTCATCATGGGTCCTAAATCTTTAGAGAGACAATCTTTATTTACATATAATGTAACATGTGGCACTGAGTTAGGTACTGCGAACCAGTCATCTATGAATCTTTCCCTGTCTATCTGCAGAGCTACACCTTTAGGTCCTATTATTATGCTTTGTGATATCATGGGGATTTTCAATCCTTTTGTGTCTTTTAGCCATTTCTTTTCAAAATCTGGATTTTTGCTTTCATCATACTTCATAGTACAATGAAATTCAGTTTTTGGTAAGCTTGGTTCACATAGCTGTTCCCTTATATATCTTCCCCATTTACTAATTGTTTTTTCTACATCTTCTTTTAAATCTCCTAACCAATACATGTTAGCACATGATTCTTGAGCTTGTTGTGATGTTGAAACATTCATTTGTCTCATTGCCCTATCATCTATATAAATTCCCTCTGGTGTACACCATATCTGCATTTTCAATTTACATATGGCATCCCTACCTAACAAATTTACAGGTGTGTGTTCTGAGACTAATATTGGTATTCTAATTTCAGTGTTTTTCAGGCTTATGCTCACAGGGGCTGTCATAGGAAGTAGCTGAGTTGTTCCCGAGAATCCTACTGTCTTTATATATTTTCCGGACATGGGGAGGTGCGAAGCATATCTTGGATTCAAACATGAGTACGTTGCCCCTGTGTCGAGCATGAGAGAAATGGGTTTTCCTTCGATATTGGCTTGCAGCATTGGTTCTTGATCAGCATCACATGATATTATTGGAAGCTGTTTCCTCCCTGTAAGATTCTCTGGGCAGCCCTAGTAACCTTGGTCAGGTCCACGCCATGGGTTGACAGGACCTTGGGTTTGTGGTTGCACTTGCTGTTGTCCATAGTTGAATCCTGAGACTATTGGTTGGTTCTGCTGCCAAGGATTAATGGGACAATCTCTTTTGGTGTGTCCATGCTGATTGCATCTCCAACAGACTCCTGGTAGGCCACTAACTTGTTGCTGATTCAATCTTCCTCTGCCACGCCCTTGTTGTTGTCTGTTCCAGCCTCTGTTGTTTGGCTGCTCTGGCTTGAGATAGATGACAACTGGTGCTGTTCCTTGTGGTGCAGTGACTGTTCCAGCAGGTGGTGTTTGTTCTGTTGCAATTTGATTTGTTGGTGCAGGCACATTCATTGTTGCAGGTGGATTAACAAACAATTCAGTGCTGACTGGTGCCATCACTGCTGAGTGATCTTCCTTCTGGACTGCTTGAATTTTCTTCTTCTTGTTGAGCAGTTCCTCAAGCTGCATCAGAGTCAATTTTCTTTGCAACTCTTTTTCTTGGGTTTTTATCTTCAACTCTTGTTTTCTATATTGTTCCACCGCATGAACCACATGGTCTCTGAATTCTTTGTGTGACTTGGAATTCAGACCTACCACATGCTCCAGATTCACTTTCACTGTTGTAGGCATGGCTTCCACAATAGCGGTCCTGAAGAGTGCTGTCAGTATTTTGTCTTTCTCTGGATCTCTTTCCAATTCTTCTTTACAACGTCTTATTTGTCTCTGAATGTAGGTGGTGGGATTCACAGTCTCCCCCATTGGCTCCCCTTTCAGGAAACCTGGATCAGTTTGCATTGGGTACTCAACTCTCAGATTTATCCAAATGTCACGTCAATGTTTGTCAAAAGAAGCTCCATCTGCTTAGGGTCTGTCCACAGCTCGAAGGAGGCCAGAATGCTTGAGTACATCATTCATTTTGGAGGCCCCCAGGCATTTGGCAAGTAGAGCTTTGATGTCACCCAGGGCCAGAAGCTTTCCAGTTGTTTCTTCTTCGAATGTTCTGATCCATTTTCCAGCACCTTCATGAATGTCTGGAAGACGGGAAACCAAAGTGTCCAGATCTTGACTTGCCCAAGGTATATATTGAGCATAACCATGCTTGATGAGGATTGGGCACTCATATCTTGGGGCCTGTTCTCTTCTTGTTACACTTCTTGTCCTCCTCGTTGATCTGTTTTCTTCTCCTCCTCCTCGTCTTTGTGCTTGAAGAACTTGAAACTGGTCTTCTGGATCTTCTATGTCATGCATGACCAGTGTCCCAGCTACTTGCTTGTATTGTTTCTGCTGGACATAATCATGTGGGCTTGGGTGTGGTTGTCTTGGTTCATGTTTGCTCATCATTTCATCCAGCTCCTGCTGCAATTCGTCTACAGCTTGTGTGAAATCTTCTCTTGTCATGTGGACAGCTTGTTTGAGACTGTCTCTTGTTCTGTAGCATCTATCCTCCATATCTTCCAGAGCTTCTTGAATTGAGTCAGCATCTGCCATTGCTCCTTCAGGTTGCTCATCAAGGAGTCCCTTGAACCGCCCATCCAGTGAGTCTCCACTAACTGATGTCTGTTGTTTGTGTTGGTCTTCCATTTCTTCAAGTATTGCTGAATGTCTTCGGTATGCGAGTGACTCATCAGCTCTCCCCTCCTCTCTGTAGCCCCTGGCTCCTTTTCCTCCAAGCCTGTCACTCCTTGGCTCCACCCTGTGGGCTGTTCTCTCTCTCACTCGATATCTTGCTTGAGGCTTTGGTGTTGATGTTCTTAGTCCCTCCTCTTGTAGCTCCAGCCCCTCCCTTGTGGCTGTGTGTTCATCTCTCTCTCTTGTGGTATTTGCTAGTCTCCTTATTTCACTCCTGCAAATCTGCTCATCTATGTCAACAACTGTATTCACATCCTGAACATAGCCCTCAAATTCTACTGCCCCCTTTAAATCTATTTTTCCCTGGACTATAGGCATCTGATTAACAGTCTGATCGCAGGAAGGAACATATGGAGGTGGCCTTTCTCCTTTTATTTCATTACCTTTATTTTCTCTTTCTTGTTTCTCTAATTTTAATAATTGAACTCCATGTTGTTTGAACAGAGTCAATACCCCTAATTCTTGCTCTCTTTTGTCATTTCTCTTTTTGGATTTATCATTGGTCTTATAATTTTTTACCAATACCTCCATTTCTCTACACATTGTCATATTAAATGTTCCCTCTGCCGGCCACTTAGAAATCAATTTCTTTGTTCTCTCTGCCCACTTCCTTGAGAGCTCTCTTATTACTTCCTTACAGGCTGGATTTTGAAAAGCTAAAAATTCTACTGGAGTTGACATCTTTGAATTTTGAGTTATCAATCTGTTCAACACAATTAACTATTATTATTTATTTTCCCTTCAGTAATTTACCTCTCTAATCCCAGCGCTTCTAATTACTAGCAAATTTTCACCAGGCTCATCAGACGAGGATCACTAAAAGTATCCGACCCCTGACTTTCACCTGGATTTTTGCTGGGCGGAGAACTTTTCACCTTTTATAAAAGCTGTTTAAATTGTCTCAAATATTTCAAAATAATCACAATGTGTTTTCTAGTTAACAATTTAAAGGGTAACAAAAGGCCTTCTATTTCTTCCTTCTGGATATTGCTGTTTGTCCAAATGATGTTTTCTCCCAAGCTGAATGCCTCAAAACTCCATAGTCTTCTCAAATGAAAGTGACGACCTGTCGCTGTAATTCCCCCTGCCCAAATTGAGTAGGTGAGAGATTATGTTAATTTTATACAACACTCTTCCATTTTATATACAACAATGTTTAAAAAATCCTTTGTACAATATTTTAGATTAAGTGATTCCAGGTAATCAATCAATAATCTTTTCTCTTGTATTATTAAAATGTTTCTGCCTCGCTTGCCTCTCCTTTTCCTCTTTCTATTTACATTTATCTCATCTGCCATTTTTATTTTATTTTAACCAAGTTATTCAAGCAGTGTTCTCAGTGTGCTGAACTGCTAGTCCTGGGCCCCTTTTCTTTTCTTTTTTATTTTCTCTGCTCACCATCCATAATGGCATATACAGTATTTGTGGCACACCTCTCAGCTCAATAGTCACCAACAAACGTCTCACTGTTCTACTAAGTATAGTCACTGGCATAATGTTTCCCATTTCATCTGATTTGACTATCACTCTAGATAAACAGTCCACTTCTCGTGTGACAACGGTCAGTGAGAGACATATATTGTCAAGGATTGTAGCTACTGTAGTATCCTTTATCCACTGACCTGCCAGACTCCTCCTACCATAGGGTGCCACAA
Organism: Sinocyclocheilus anophthalmus; assembly: GCA_018155175.1. Lineage (NCBI taxonomy): Eukaryota > Metazoa > Chordata > Actinopteri > Cypriniformes > Cyprinidae > Sinocyclocheilus > Sinocyclocheilus anophthalmus. The sequence continues at coordinate 36,323 of JADLZN010003950.1, read as the reverse complement.
TTCGACCAACTGGGATTTCAATTACATTAGAGGCAACTTCTGTTGGGGAAAATGTTGGAGCACAAAGGTCCACTAGTTGATTTGTCAATTGTCGAACTGTTATGTTATTATAAACAATATTTTCCCAAGGTATTATTGGCCATTCCTCTGTTATGTCCCCTAAATTTATAATGCTAATCAATTTTCTAAGAAGACTGTTATTCTTGTAATCTGTCAATCTTTGTACCTGCCCTTTCCTGTCAACAAAATCTGATTCCAACCAAAAATGATTACAGATGCCTCTTGTATTTCTCAAAGTCTTCAAAAATTCTTGATATTCTTTCACACTTCTCCATTCACTTTGGTGTTCATAATTTGCATCAAAACTTAACTCGTCTTGTATATCTAATATGCTCATTCTGTTCTTTTTAGAATCAGAACAGGCACAAAAATAATCTGTCTAATTTCTCTGCCTTCTTCCCTATCTCAGCCTTCACTTTTATAAACGTTTACTCACACACATACACTCCACTCATGCACAAACAACACTTTCTCTTTGTTAGTCACACACACACACACACAAATCAAATCAAAAGGCAGGCCTCCTCACTCTTTATCATGTCACAACACGCAGTCAGCACACACATGATGCTGCGCTCAGTCACATACACACTCACACACACACACAGGTTCCTCACTTTCTCACACACTCAAGGCCTTCTCTCCCACACTTTTTGTTACATTCACACAGAGCGAAGAGAAAAAGCACCAAGCAGCTTTTGGTCCGTTTCTCTTTCTTTAGGAATGAAAAATCAATTACTTCTTTATCTTTTTCTTTATTAATAATTCAGTTTCACAATTTGGATCACAACGTCGGCAACTTGGACGGTGTCCAAACAGCCTACAGAGCCAATTTCTGGGAATATTTCCCGTTCTTTCAACTCCTACAACTCCCTCAATACTTACAATTCTCTCAATACAATCTTTATTGTTCATTTAGTGTATTTTTAAAAAAAAAATTGTATTGCTTTTTCATTCCAGTTAAAATCAAAGCGCTTTTACATAGAACATACTGTATATGTCACACACACATTCAGCTTTTCACACAGCGCAAAGCAGCCAACACAGTTAATCATTCAGCCAAAACATTCAATGCTTCAATGTTTTCACCATTTTGACGCACATACAAATATTTTTACAACAGATACTGGACGAACAAAGACTAACAGTTTAACTTAGTCTGCAGACACCTAATTCAGCCGCCCCTCCCTCATAATCACCCCTCAAAGCCACGCTCCAACGTCTGAGCGGCTCTTTGATTCCTGGGCTTGATTATTTTGGGAAGTCCCTGAACAGGTTTTAGTGTCCCTTCTCGACACTCGTGTACACAACTTAATACTCTGATCAAAGCAACCCCTCCCTCATAAGCACCCCTCAAAAGCCACGCCCCCTCTTTTCTGGGCGGCTCTCTTGATTCCTGGGCTTGCTTATTTTGGGAAGTCCTCCCTCATAAGTACCCCTCAAAAGCCACGCTCCCTCTTTTCTGAACGGCTCTCTTGATTCCTGGGCTTACTTATTTTGAAAGGTCTTTGACCCAGTATGTGCCCCTTCTCGGCACAGCGCGGCGCTTCTTCTTATTTACAACTTATATACAAAAGCTTTTTACTACTCTAAAGCAAGTGAATCTCTTGACATCTGGAACTCCTCAACCCCACTTTTACTTTACTTAATTTAGTTCAAATCTTAGATTAATTTATTGGTGAAGCCCTGTCTCAGATTACCATCACAGGTGTGACCCTAGTCAACCACACAAACAGTCTTATTTCCAATTTAAGCAAAATATTGCCTACCTCGTTTTTTCGGGCGCGCCCCTTTTTAGAGATCTGTTTGCATGGCAGTCCAGGTACCCCACCCACGATGGCCCTCGCGGACGTTGCACCCCAAGCCAATCCTGTTCGTGACGCCAATCTGTTGTGGATTTTTCTTGGGTGCGGCCAATGAAGTGGAGGAGCAGAGTTCCAGATGTCAAAATAAGACTTTATTTAACAAAGAAATAAAGCCGGGAAGACAGTCACATCATTCCAAATCATTCCAAAGTCTTTGTTTGTCAGCTCATGTTATTATACCCCTTGTTCTCTCCAAATATGGTCATTTTCAGTTTTTTCTTTGTTCCGGTTACTTTTTATTGGTTATAGATACCTGATTTGCTACATTTGTTTCCAACTTTTTGCCTTGTTTTCTAATTGGTTGGTAGTGTGGTCATACTAGATATGTGTCAAATTTATCTACTTGCTTTCGTTTTACCACCTTCCATTGGTCGGTAATGTGGTCATACGAGATGTGTGCGTCACATCCATCCACCTGTTCCTGATAATATTAGATTATTTCATGTTTACGTCTGCTGTCTACTGAAAGGTCCATTGTCTAATGGAAGAAAAAACCATTATACGTGTTGTTACATTATTTCAAGTTCACAGGTGTACTTTGTAATGAAAGGTTCACTGTCTAATGAAAAGACTATTATTCGTTCTATGACATCCAGAGTTAACATAATTCAGCATATTAATATATATATTGATTACTTTCATTTTCACATAATACTTCATAGAATTTACACAACAATGTCTTAATGAGTGAGTCATTTATTCATTCACTTAACCGATTCGTTCAAACGGCTGATTCATTAAGAAACGAAGCAAGTGACTACTTGATTAAGAGATGAGTTCAAAAACGTGGATTCATTCAGTAATGAAATGCCAGTGTGTGTTGCTCAGAGACACACAACAGTTCTGTTGTGACTTTGATTGGAAAGATTTTCGTTTGCGAAATTGAGCAAAAACAGTCAATACTGTGTAAAATATAAGTCATTGAATTTTAACTTCTTGTTTATTGAACTACTATTGTATAAAATCACTGTCACACTGCAATCATGTTGATATTGTTATAAGCGGAAATATCTTGGCCATGTAATATCGCTTAGGCCTACCTAAATCATTAGGTATGCACCTATAACTTTCTGTGAGTGCTGTTGCACTCATTTGTTTTGATTTATGCAGGAGTCTCTCTCACACACTCACTCAGGCTGCGCGAGCCTCATCTGGCATGACATAAATACATGTTTACATGCAGGTGTGACGTCAAAACGGACCGGCTCGGAATCGGCACACCAATCATGAGGAAAATCTGGCAGAATTGATTAGGCCCTGTCACCCTATTTGCACCTTTCTGACTTTTATTGAGAGTTAATTGTGTCCTATTTAATGCTGAATGAGAGATTAGAGAAAATCTTGCTTTAATTTCTACACCATTGCAGCAAATGTAAACAAGACAAAAGACTTCCAGTACTTCCCACAGTGAACGACTCGTATGCAAACAAAGAGCTGTCTTGACTGCCATGTTAATGCCACTCTTAATACAAAAATTTCAGTTTTCCAGGAGCATTTTCAATTTTCAATTCCATATTCAAATGGGTCATCAATGGGTAAAATACAATGAATTCACAAAATGTGCATATTTACATATTATTTCCTTATTCTTCCATTATACTTTAATTTGTATTTAATTTAGCATTGGCATTTTTATCCACAGTCATCACAAATCCACTTATCATTCCAACTCTTTGGTTGAAAAATCCTTTTATAGAGTAAAACACTATGGTATTCAGTTGGCAGCTAATTGTGACCCTGGACCACAAAACCAGTCATAAGGGTAAATTTTTTTAAATTGAGATTTATGCACCATCTCAAAGCTGAATAAATAAGCTCTCCATTGATGTAGGGTTTGTTAGGATAATATTTGGCTGAGATACAACTATTGAATATCTGGAATCTGAGGGTGCAAAAAACTCAAAAATACTGAGAAAAATCATCTTTAAAGTTGTCTAAATGAAGTCTTTAGCAATGCATATTACAAATCAAAAATTAAGTTTTGATATATTTACGGTAGGAAATTTACAAAATATCTTCATGGAACATGATCTTTACTTAATATCCTAATGATTTTTGGCATAAAAGAAAAATCGATAATTTTGACCCATACAATGTATTTTTGGCTATTGCTACAAATATACCCCAGCGACTTAACACTGCTTTTGTGCTCCAGGGTCACAATTAATCGTAAGGGTCAAAGAAACTTAAATTGGAAGTGTATAATTTCTGCACCACATGCATCATCAAATAAAACTGGAAAATTACAGTAAGTGTTTTAAAGCATGTTCCTTAACAGCAGGTATATGAGCCCAAAGACATTGCTCGATGATGCTCACAAACACACATATAGATTTAGCACTCAAACTTCATTTGCATTTAGGCTATTCGCATATTCTTAGCAAGTCAAATTTGAATATGCAGAAGTGTACGTGATATTTGAAAGCGCGCTGCAGAGGGAAAGACCACTAGGCACTGATTTACTTGGTGTCAATTTGCATTGATAAAGACTGCATTCAATAAAAATTGACACATTAATGCATGACAATGTTCTTAATGCATGATAACGTTATTGTGAATGATTAATCTGTTAATAATGCATCTTTTATTCATTTATTTATTTTTGAATTATTTTTGACTCTGCTGATGAATGTGAGGACCTGCTGCAGCTTAGCCAAACACATTCAGATCTGCCTCAAATCAAGTCAGGACCGCAAACTATCGATGCTATAATTAATATGCAGCAGTTAGTTTCTACTTTGACTGATCACACAGCACTCGTACAGTACTGCCACAGAGTATCCATCTGTTATTATTTGATGTGAGTGTAGACATGAGTGTTACAAAAAACATGAAATGAAAAGCTTCCTGTGGAATATCACAAACAGTGCACCGATGCACAAAGCAGTGCCTTTCCACAGATATTCAAAGAAATGGGGGCCAGTTTGGTCAAAGGCAGGAAGCAGCTTTGTGGATAGACATTATTGTTTCCAGCTAATGAAAGGAAAAATGTGACGCAAAGAGCTGTGATGTGAATCGGGGTGTGTGACTTCATGAAGGATTGTGCAAAATTTTACTTGGATAAACTGGAAGGTTAAACTGGACCCCTGATAGGTGAATTGTATCTGTAATATCAGAGAGAGTAATGAGACTCTAGACTCTATGCTAGCATAACCTAAGGATTCAAAACTAAGGCCAATTTAAGAGAAATATAAAAAGTGGTCATGTAAATATAAGCTAAAACTATTTCATTTGTAAGACATTAATATCATATAATGGTAATACTTTAGTTTAGGGACCAGTTCTCACTTGTTGCTTATTAGCATGCATTACTAGCATACTGGCTGTTTATTAGTACTTATGAAGCCTTATTCTGCATGACCATATTTTAGATCCCTTAAACCTGCTCCATGCCTAAACTTAACAACTACCTACTAACTTTTAATAAGCAGCAAATTAGTAGTTTATTGAGGCGAAGGTCGTAGTTAATAGTGAGAATTGGACTTTAAAATACAGTGTGACCCATATAATTACATGTCAAATAATTTAAATGAACTAATAAGACCTTGACTGTAATGCTTACTGATATATTAACTTGATTCTGATATGTATTGTTTTAATCAGTTGAACACTGTCAGGAAAAGAAGGCTCGTCTTGCTTTGAATAGCTGTATGAAGGTCCAGACACAAATATCTTTTCTTATTCCTCTACAGACACAGACCTCACATAGCAGCATGTCTGAAAGATTCAAGTGACTGAGAAATTCCTGAAGGAAACGTGTCATGACCATGCACTTTCTGTTGTAAGTTTCAAAGCCTGGATGCAACAGCTGGACTGCATTTAGTGGTCATTTATTAACATGAGCACTGGAACTTAAGTCTCATTGAATCTGCATGTGAACTTTGAATTTAGAAGTGGTACAAACATGTATTTTTACTTTCTAGCATTTTGTTTGACTTTGAAGGAATAGCAAACCATGGCATTTTACATGACAAAAATTGCTGCAATTAAATTCCTAAAGTAGCTGTGGAGCCATGGATGGACACGTGCTTTTTTTGGAGATTACAACTGTAGTAAGAGTTTGTATTTAGGTTGTGGTTTGTTCAAAAAGCAATTCATTGTGCAAATGCCAGCATGGTGTCACGACTTGGGTTGCAAAATAAAGATGTGATAGGATATAATCACAAAAGTCTAGCTTTTATTAGCAGAACTCCAAATACTCAGACCACTAAAAAACAGAACGACCACATTAGCCACAATGGAGAAGGGACAACTAAGCAAAGGAAACTGAGAACCTAAATACACAAAGGTAAATGAGCAAACCTAATGAGCAACAGGTGAACATAATTAGACCAACAAGCACACACAAGGAAACGTTCTGTCTGAGTAGGTACTACATTTGAATTTGAACTTACTTTGCGACTGTTAAAAAGTATGTTCTATATAGTATGAATATGGGTAGTATGATTGAAATTTGGATGTACTGTTGACCATGTTGTCCATTCATAAATCCTCTCTCGTGGCCTCATGGGATTAAAGTGTCCATCGACTGCACACTTCAGAATCTGGCCGGAAGAAGTCAGTCATTCGAGCACTTTTCGCCTACTGTTTTTCAAAGATTATGAATTCGGACATGCTACTCTTCAGGCGTACTGTTTTTCGCTGTAGGGTAGTATGCAATTTACTTAATAAGCAGCTTAGGTCAACATCCATATGCAAGGAACAGAGTCAAACCAAAACACAATGAAACTAAGTAGAACAAAACATAATCCTGACACGCAGTGACCCGTGTATTCTTCCATTACACTTTCTGCCAAGACCATACAATACATATTGTTAAAAATGTGGCATTTAGCATGTTTGCGTGCACTGTTGTTCACCATTAGTGCAAAAGATTCAGTTATTTTGATATAATTTTGTTTAGCTTTTTATTGAGGTTTACTCAATTCAGTTTGGTTTTTAGACTTGAGTTACATTTTAATTGAATGTTAAGAAAGCCCATTTGGGTTTTCAGGAAAAATATTATATGAGCAGCAAGGCCTGTATTGGAAGCAATTTCATGTTCATTTTGTGTCAGAAAGCTTTCTGAGGACAGACTCTGGTATTTTATATAATAACAGCGCCTGCTGTTTCACTACTCATGGAAATAAGGCCATGATGACAGATGAGGGAACTGAACTCCTCCGGATAACCTTCTCCTGGAGTGGTGTGTGTGTGTGTGTTCTGTGTGTGTGTTCTGTGTGTGTGTTCTGTGTGTGTGTGTGTTGTGTGTGTGTGAGTGTGTGTGTGTGTCCGTGTGTGTGTGTCTGTGTCTGTGTCTGTGTGTGTGTGGGTGGGTGTGTGGAGTGTGTGGGTGTGTGTGTGGGTGTGGAGAGTGTGTGTGAGTGTGTGTGTGTGTGTGGGAGAGTGTCGTGTGAGTGTGTGTGTGTGTGTGTGTGTTGTGTCCGGGTCGTGTGTGTGTGTTCGTGTGGAGAGAGAGTGTGTGTGAGTGTGTTGTGTCAATGTGTGGTGTGTGTGGCGTGTGTGTGTTGTTGTGGGTCTGTGTGTGAGTGCTGGCGCATTTTGTGACAATGAGGACATACTTTGTATAATGACAAAGGTATGACCGGTATTACAAGGAGAAGGTGACTTTTCAGGCCATTACCCCATGTCCCCACTTTTCAAAAACTTATAAATCATACAGAGTGAGTTTTATTGATAAAGTAAAAATGCACAAAGTTTCCTGTAAGGGGTAGGGTTAGGGGTAGGGTTGGTGTAGGACAATAGAATATACGGTCTGTACAGTAGAAAAACCATTACACCTATGGGATGTCCCCAATTTTCACAAAAACAAACCTGTGTGTGTGTGTGAGAGTGTGTGTGTGTTTACCTCTTGCGCTTCATTCTGACTAGTGAGCTCAACAGTACCTGATTCTTGTGGTATTTGTGAATATTCCAGTGCTTGATTGTCTTTAGTTCATCACAGTGAATTAACTGAAACAACTAAGAATGATGGCCGAATAATGCATATATTGTGAAGAACCTAAATTGGTTGGCTATTATAACATACACTCTTAAAAATAAAGGTGATTCACGCTGCCATAGAAGAACCTTTTGTCTAAATGTTTCCATAAAGAACCTTCAACATCAGAAGAAACTTTCTGTTTCACAAAAGGTTCTTTGCGGCGAAATAAGGTTCTTCAGATTACAAAAAGGTAAGAAAGAGGTTCTTTAAAGAACCTTTGACTGAATGCTTCTTTGTGGAACCAAAAATGGTTCTTCTATGGCATCGCTTGAAGAACCTTTAGAAGCACCTTTATTTTTAAGACTGTAGTGAAAAATAACAAAAAGCTTGAATCTTGAATTTTGAACCCTATTGGCAAATATTATTCTGTCAGGACCCCTATCGTCAAGATGATTGACATTAGCATCAGATTTGGATGGCGGTATGGTTCTGTTCGGGGAAGAAGAGCAGCAATAACCCCCAGGGTAAACAGAACAGAACAGAAATAAATGTATTGCAAATATCATAAAAGTTCAATAATTGAATGTAACATTTTAGAAATGAGTCGGATTCAAAGGAGAATCAGAAGGCTGAATCCCGACTGACAGAGGAGGAGTTGGGGATGGAGGAGGGTAATTAGCTATTGAGCAATGTGATAACTGCTGATAATACTGAGGGACCTTTTATATGAATGCTTAGATAGGTGTCGTTTTCCCATAGGTTGATGGGGATCAGCTGAAGGTCAGCTGATGCGAACTTCACTAACGTGACCTGCCAGAATTAACGCTACGCTTGATTTTTGGCAATTTGTATGTAGTTTGAAATAATCGACAATGTTCTGGCGTATGGGAATGCAGGAAAGGTTCATATCAAAGCACTGGTATTCATCTACTCCCACCAGGATTTTGCTTAAACGCAGTGCCTGGTACAGAGCCTCGTCTCCCTCCTCCTCCACGAGAGTCTGGTTACCAAAAACAACCAGTGAGAGCATGTGATGCTTTACAGCATATACAGTGGCCACAGATCACTGCTCCATAGCTCTTGTTCTACAGCTTTTGACAATTGCTAAGATGCGATTTCTGGAACTATGGCTCCTTTTCTTTAAACTCTAAACACAAAACCCCAAAACACACACATGGCAGGGGGGAGGCTCCAATTATGCATTACATTTACTCACTGTCCCACGGACACACACACACATAGCATTTCTTCCAAACACTTCATTCAAAAGTATTTTAACTCTTCTCAAAAAGGTTTCTTTGCATCTTAACTCTGTAAAACACCATTATCTTATATCTTCTGCATGTTTAGTGTGCAGTGGAGTGCACAGCGGTTTGTCACAGCACTCACACAAATAGACTGACTTTGCTCTCCTTCATTTTGTAATTTCATTGAATATCAACATTTGTGAGATTTAGTCAGTCAAACAGATTTGAGATTAACTGATAATGTTGTGACTGGAAAATAGTGGCATTGTATTATGAATAATATATTTATTTCTCAAAACATTGAACTTGATTTATGAGAGCTATATATTAGCGATGTGTTTTTACACATGGGCACTGTGTAGGTAATTTGATAAATGAATGCATCATTTTGAAAGCCATTTTTACAATTGAAACAAGCTGTTTTGAATGATGTGTCTAATGTAGTGAACTGTGTTTAGAGTTTTGAAAAAGTTTGCTTTACAATATTGCAAACTGAGTGTATTTTCAGGCTTTTTATCCACATTTGGGGCTCACAATGTAGGCTAAAACACACACACACACACACACACACACAACATAGTATGATGGTGGATTTATGTTTAAAAAAATCGTTTGATTTATAATGCTATTTCACAGTAATGAGATTTTTTTCACATAATGATAACTTTGAAAGAAATGTCACAAAGCCAAATTAAAAAAATATAAATAAATAACTCTGACTCTCAAAACCTGATTGTCTCCTCAGCTGCTTAGCATTAGTAAAAGAAAAGTCATAATTCCTCAGTTTTCTGGGAAACCTGTTGAGTAAATGGAAAGGGGATCAGTGAAGAGCTCAAGGGCTGGTTGGGTTTGGGTGGGAACTACAATTAATCGGCTTTAATCACAGCAGCGGGGAGATTCAGACACATACCCCACAGACTATGTGTTCTTTCGCCTCGGCCAATTAGTCTACCAACTAATCTAATCCAACTGGTCCAAACAGATTTGATCCCAAAACAAGGGCCATGTATGTTGGGGAGGCTTTAATTCCAGTAATCTTCAATGATATCATTGTTGAATGCAACAAAAGGAGCATTTTTTGGAGTTGAGTGCTGCTGATAAAGGAATTCTGCTGATATGAACAGGCCGAAACGGTGGGCAGTCTCAACAAATATTACGATCAGAAGATACAGCAAATGAGCCATATTTCTACATTCTGCAAGTTTTGTCCCTTCCTAGGGGGTCGATCTGGCCTCATATGGACATCAGCAATGTTTTCTGAACTAACTATAATGGAGCCATTACTCTATATTATCCAGGCACTTTATCTTAGTCCTAACTACATGCCTAGTGCACAGAACCAGAGCGCAGACGTTGAAGCAGGAGGCTCTTGTTGCTGCTCAGTGGATATAATGCTGATAGACAGCTGGCTTTCCTGACCATACAGTTGTCACAATTCATTTGGGGAGCAAGGAACGAGGAAACGAGGACTATTTGAATAACACAAGTAGTCCTCGTCTTTAATAATCCACAGGAAAACCGAAAACAAGGAGGACATTCAACAAGTAGAAACGACAAACAAGAACTGAAAGAACTAGAGCTTTTAAAGGCAGGATAATTGGGAAGGAACGAGACACACCTGAAATCAAATTAACACAATCAACATGAGGAAGAAACTGGGTCACAGGGGCAAAACACACACAGAATAGTCCATAATCCTGACAACAGTTTATTAGATCAGTGGATCTTTTTATTTATTTAAATTTTTTTTAAAGCCACTCAGCTTTTTCTCCAGGCAGATTGTTATAGTTCAAATATATTAAACAACACACCCTTGTGAAAAAGAAGTGCACTTAATTGTATGAAATGTGCACTTGTCGTGTACTTCAAATATTAAAAGTATTGTAAATGTACTTGCAGATAATATCATATTAATAAAATCCCACTTAAATATACTTAAAGAGAGTAACCTTTCATGATGTTTCATAACACAATTAAAGACTTTTAAAAAGTGCACTTTGTAATAATGTCAATTTGATAAAACTCGTACACTCACTTGAGGTGAATACAGTTTGTTTGATAAGAAGAAAACTGCACACAACCTATGATAAATTCCTATCTGTGTATTAAAGAAGTCGTGTGACTAATTTGCTCAGAAAAACAAAACAAAACAAAACAGGTGTGTTTGCCATCAATTCAGTGTGTAGTAACGTCTTTTGTTACAATTTAATTTTAGTGCATGAACATTTATTGGGTAGTAATCTGTGAACTTTGTCTATATTTATTCAGTTATTGGACATACATATATTCATGTGGCAGACATTGAAAAGTGACTCACTGTGCAAGGTGTGATGACTGATGTCACCATTTTTCTTTGAAGTACAACATGAAACCTGCCTGTGAAAAAGAAACGTTGCATGCTGATGTAAACCTTGGCATTCAAAACAGGCCAGAGTCAGATTCTGGTGGTAACGGCGGTTACAGATGCTGGCTTGCACTCCAGCTGTGCCTGCGGTAAGGGAGCCGTAGATTGAAAGCATTTACTTGATTGATTTAATGAATACAAAAATAGCAGCCGCTTCAGTGTTTTGAAACAGTTGTCCTGGGAGGTTAAGTTACAACATGCATCAGTCTACAGTCTAAGTTTGAGGTTTTGACGTCAAAAGTTTGGAATGCCACAAAGTGTAAAAACTCACATAAACGAACCCTGACAAAGACAGTCTGCTTCTTAGCAATTACCTGCTGACACCTTCATTACATTTGATTGTCATGTCAGTTGATGTCATGATCTGCAATCCTTCAGTGAAACAGTTTTGTAAACGAACAGATACAGTGACCGATAAAGAAGACAAATCACATTAATATATCCCAGCTTAAAGGAATAGTTCACCCAAAAATGAAAATTTGATGAAAATGTGCTCACCCTCAGGCCATACAAGATGTAGATAAGTTTGTTTTGTTTCTTCATCTGGACAGATTTGGAGAAATTACATAACTTGCTCAACAGTGGATGCTCTGCAGTGAATGGGTGCAGTCAGAAGGAGAGGCCAAACAGCTGATAAAAACATCACCAATAATCCACAGCACTCCAGTCCATCAGTTAAACAGAGTGCTCTAATCTATCAGGAATGGGGCTTTTTCTAGTGAAAAAGTCATCTTGTCTGAATCTGGAGAGAAATATGCACAGGTCAAGCATTGTTTACAAGTGAAAACAGTCCAAAACTGTTTTAAACAAATATGTGGGGGGATTTTGATGTGAGAGAACAACAGGAGATGGACTTTTTTACTTGAGGAAACATCATGGACTTGTATTTGGCAAAAAAGCAAGAGTTAATGGTAAAAACACCTTGGTTTCTTCTAAAACACGATGCTTTTGGATTTTCAAGACATTAACGTGGGACTGGAGGGTGGATGCTTGTGGATTGTGATGTTTTATCAGCTGTTTGGACTCTCATTCTGAACGGTACCCATTCACTGCAGAGCATCCACTGCTGCGACACTGATGTTACATGGACATTTCTACAAATGATGCGACACAAATCATAAAAACTTGGATGGCCTGAGAGTGAGAAAATGTTCAGCAAATGTTCATTTTTTGTGTGAGCTATTCCTTTATTACACAAAGACAACTAAGTAAGACATTCTAAGGAATTTCCTGAGAAGCGTAAACACTGTGATTCATGGCTTTGAAGTTTTGCTTCAGGCTAAAGGGAGAAATGAGGACTGCTCAGGAAACTTCATGAGTTGGACTGTTAATGTGTTATGGAAATTGACTCTTAAAATAGTGTAATACTGGAAAGCGCACGCATGGATGCTGAATATGCTTCAGGTATAGGCATCCAATCGGCCATTCAATTTAGGACTGTTAGTAATTAACAAAGGTCCCTTTAGTTTTCTCTTTGCCACCTCTGAAGTTCTCAGTCCCTTAAAGTGTATACGGCTGGGAAGCAAGAAAACACACATTCAATGTATTCTCAATACTTCAATTTATTCATAGAAACAAAGATATTATATAGGCATATGTCGAGGGGAGTTTCAACCCTTTAACCAATGAGGATATAGATGACATACACATATAGGATCTTGACCAAGAACATGTATTTATATAAAATGGCCACATGTACAGGAAAATATGGACATATTAGGAATAAACTTGGCAAAGGATGCTGAACTATATACATAGTTCAGCACGAACCCTATTACCTTGGAGTCCTAGCTATCGTGTCCTCATTTGAACATTTGAACCCAGAAAAGCTAATGCATACATGTGCGCATGCGTACCTCGAATATGAGTAAGAGATATTTAAAACATAATACAAGAGAGAGAGAGATCAGATGGAGGAGGGGGGAATCAGAGAGAAAAAACAGTGCTGTACAGGGAGGGCGAGTGAGAGAGGGAGAGGAGAAAAGGAGGGGGAAAACATCTGGAACCTTAACAAGACAGAGAGTGTTTTCTAACACTGACATTTCAATTCACCCTATTAAGATTTTACCAAAATACAACATAATTAATGTGATCAAATTCTGTGCTTTGCATATGATAGGTCATTCTTGCTAAAGAGTGCTGAATCGCTCAACCTTATCATAATCTCGTGGCAGGAGAGGTCAGGGGACCTTTATATGGCTGTTATCACCTATTCATTCAGAGGCCTATACACTTGCTGAAATATTGCTGTGTCAAGATATGTGCTTCAAACTCTGCTCTCTGTTTAAGCAAACTGCTCTGGCCTTCTGTTGCTAAGATAACACCTGTGCTGCTTTTATGGGATGTTGATGAATAACTGGAAAATGCAGCGTTCTCACAGGCACACATAACAGCTTTTATTTGTTCAGCTGTGAAATAAGCCACTGCTGCAGAAAGGCACTAGAGAGAAAAATTTACAAAAACTCTCTCTCTCTGTGTGTGTGGTGTGTGTGTGTGTGAGAGAGAGAGAGAGAGGAAGAGGTTCATATTTTTAATTAAAAAAAAGTAGTAGATGAGAGAAGCCGTTATAATTTCAATTTAAAGTAGAGTCAGTGGTGCTTCTCAAAGCTGCAGGTCAAGAATGACAAATGAAGCAAAAAGCTAGAGCTTTGTTTAAGGTATAATCAAGTTTGTAATAACAACAATCAGGACTCAATGGATTCAAAGGTCAGGAAAAATGGTGTACATAAACACTCACTGACAATGGTTTCTTTAATCTTAAATTGTATATTTATTATTTAAAAATGTCACCAAGTATGTCGCCATGCATTTTTATTTTTGAAAGGTCTGGACTGCAGATTGAAATGACTAATACATCCACTATAACAGAATACAGTGCAGAAGACGTCCAACACACACTGCTGTAGGATTACCTTTGCATTTCCCCTATTAAAAATTCAGTCATCTCTACTAAAAGTCCCCTATAATTATGATAAATTTCCTGCAAGCTTATATTTTCACATGCACATGAGCTTTGTGGTAAAATGTTTGAAGCAACTTTATGGCAAGCAGCAGTAGCAAAACTCTTGTGAGCACAAGTGAAATACAGGTCAGTTATCTGTGAAAAAGAAGTAGGCCTATGCTTACTTGTACTGAATGTGCACTTGTTGTGTACTTCAAATATATAATCCAAAAAAAAAAAACTATTGAAGGTAAACAATTTAATGAAATAAAAAAAGACCACTAGTGACATAAAGAGTGAGTACAGTTGATATTGTTTACTTTAACACAATTAAAGGACAATATGTCATGTTTGCTGCTAGAGGGTGCGCCATCAAACTAAACAAAGCAGGGTAGCCGGTGAATGCGTGGTGGAATCATGGGAGTTGTGGTATTCATCACACAGCCGAGCTGCAATCCGACCGGACTCGGCCAGAAATCATGTTCATGGATGAGCTAATGATTTATTAACGTAGTAGAATGAAGCAGGATGAGCCTGAAAGCCGTCGAAGCGAAACGAGGCTGCTGAACGAGCGTGACACACGCCTCGAAAGCAGCGGAGCTTTTATTATGCCACAGTCGACCGATTCCGCTCCTTCCGGTCGTGCGTATGCGGGGTAAAGCAGCAGAGCTTTTATTATGCCACAGGCGAGCGCTTCCGCTGCTTCCGGTCGTGAGTGTGTGGGGTAAAGCAGCGGGAGCTTTTATTATGCCACAGTCGAGCGCTTCGCTGCTTCCGGTCGTGCGTGTGTGAGGTAAAGCAGCGGAGCTTTTATTACGCCACAGTCGACCGCTTCCGCTGCTTCCGGTTGTGCGTATGTGGGGCAAAGCAGCGGAGCTTTTATTATGCCCCAGTCGACCGCTTCCGCTGCTTCCGGTTGTGCGTATGTTGGGTAAAGCAGCAGAGCTTTTATTATGCCACAGTTGAGCGCTTCCGCTGCTTCCGGTCGTGCGTGTGTGGGTTAAAGCAGCGGAGCTTTTATTATGCCCCAGTCGACCACTTCTGCTTCTTCCGGTCATGCGTATGTAGGGTAAAACAGCGGAAGCTTATTCTGCCACAGTGCGGCGATCCGCTGCTTCCGGGTGTGGAGTATGGTGGGATTAAAAGCAGCGAGCTTTTTATTATGCCAAGTCGAGCGCTTCGCTGATTCCGGTCGTGCGTAATGTGGGATAAAGCAGCGGAGGCTTTTTATTACACAGTCGAGCGATTCCGTGCTTCCCCGGTTGTGCGTGATGTGGGATAAGCAGCGGAGCTTTATTATGCCACAGTGAGGCTTCGCTCCTTACGGTCGTGGTATGTGGGGGTAAAGCAGGGAGCTTTTATTATGCCACAGTTGAGCACTTCCGCTGCTTCCGGTCGTGAGTATGTGTGGTAAAGCAGCGGAGCTTTTATTATGCCAAAGTCGACCGCTTCCACTCCTTCCGGTCGTGCGTATGTGGGATAAAGCAGCGGAGCTTTTATTATGCCACAGTCGAGCGCCTCCGCTGCTTCCGGTCGTGAGTATGTGAGGTAAAGCAGCGGAGCTTTTATTACGCCACAATCGAGCGCTTCCGCTGCTTCAGGTCGTGCGTATGTGGGGTAAAGCAGCGGAGCTTGTATTATGCCACAGTCGAGCGCTTCCGCTGCTTCAGGTCGTGAGTATGTGGGGTAAAGCAGAGGAGCTTTTATTACGCCACAGTCGAGCGCTTCCGCTCCTTCCGGTCGTGAGTGTGTGGGGTAAAGCAGCGGAGCTTTTATTATGCCACACTTTAGCTCCATCTAGTCGTGCATATGTGGGGTAAAGCAGCACTGTTTTATCACACTAGATACATTTGAAATTTCTGTTATAATGCTACTCTGCGGTCATCACCGGTTTATTAAAACGCACAACATATTAAAGCATTGTTGGTGTTTCCATGTTTTCTACAAAACAAAACCGGAAATCGAGGGGGTTATGACGTCATTGGCAGGCGACACGATGACACTATGGACATGGTCTGTGCTTCTAGTTAAAATTGCTTATTTCTCTGGATTTAAACATTCTTCGAAACATTTGGGATAGTGTAAGTACACAAGTCAGCAAAATATATAACACTGTTCTAGTGGTTTTTGGATATTTTAATAAACAAATCTTACATATTGTGCCTTTAAGCATACTTTTAAAAAAGTGCAGTTTGTAATAATGCCAAATTAAATGTTTTAATTTTAAAACATTATGTTTTAATAATCTTTTGTCATGCTTTAAAGATGTATACTTTGATGTCTTGACTATAGGTCACATACACTGTCCCATATCTTCTCACCAATAAACGACAAGTGACCTCTGAAACCAGTGTCGATAATGCAAGAGGATGATAGAAAACACTCAGTTTTCCAGTTTAAGTCAGTCTGTGTAACAGAAGTGCCAGGCTCTCTCACCACACAATCACAACTTGCACCTTCACTGGGGTTCTAACCACACGCACCTGTTCTGGACTGATCTGCAATCACTCACCACACATAAGCGCACACCGCTCATGCAGTAGTAGTCTGGGCTTACACTGAGCTTTGGACTGAAACTAGACCTTTTCAAACATCTCCCCCGACCAACGACCCACTGCTCCATTCGAACACTGAAATTGCATTGCAAATTCTTCTTTTAAAGTACTGCTCATAAGTAAACAGGCATGTCATGTGCACTTCTGCGAGTTTCTGCTTTCTAAATTCTCTATTCTATGTTTTACTTTTACTCTGGCCACAGGCAGTGTTTTCATGCTGCTTTCAGTGAGCAGTCGTTATTAAACTCATCATACATTTACAGTATTTGGGCAGCTTCAGTAGGCAATGATTAATAGAAAACCATTCATCCAGAAACAATGGCCTTCCTGCATCGATATGACCGCTCTTTAATTCTCGGATTTTCATTGCAGGATTTTGCGCTGCCCTAAGCAGCCTTTGTACTCTGTTGATTGCAAACCATCTAGAGGTTGGCAAAGTTTACTGCAGGGGAAAAGGGCCCTTTTCAAAGCCTCCTTTAGTCTTTTCATTTCTTTCTCCTCCACGCCCAGCCAACGCTCTCCGCTCCCTCCCCTGCCTTTCTTTCTCTGCCACACAAATCACAAAAAGTGGCAGCTTCAGGTCAGGTCATGTAAAACGAGCAGACATCAGTTTCTTCTTTGTCTTGAAGGAGAATACCACAGGTTTAGGGTACAGCCGCATTTGTGAGATAATGATCCTTTCATTGGCCTGAGGGTGCTGCTATTGAACTACAGCAAGCACACAATGTCTTTTCTGGCTCAGGAGACCTATTGGAGATCTCTTCAAATTTCTTAAGGGATCTAAAAATAGAAATAAATGAGTCACTTGTTGACGTACAGTACAGTAGTAATGGCAGGGGTGTCCGATCCTGCTCCTGAGAGTTTAGGATGATCCTTGATACCTGGTTCAGATGTGTTTATTTGGTGCTGACTGCTTAGACTCTGCTGAATGTTTGGAGCTCGTTGGTGTTCTGCCTCTTCGACATGTGTGCTGTTCCTTTATTTTTACTGCCTTCTGTAGTGTAGACCTAATGTCTTGTTTAAAATACGAAAGGCAGTTGTTTTTACTTATCACATTTTTGTAATAGAGGGTGATTTTATTCTTAAAGTCTTTGAATGATATCGTTGTGTGATGCTATGCTGTTTGCGTTAATCAATACAAGTAGACATTAAGCGCGTCCGCAAAACGTGATATTCTTGACGCTGTTCTGCTGCACTGTACCACTCTGTATGTTGTTGGGATGGGGAAAAAGTGAAATGTTACATACGTCAGCGGTCTAACAGTGCGAATTCCAGCACAATGCAGTTTCAACAGTGAAAGGGTTCAAGGTAATCCAGTGACACAAATTACTCAACGTTTTCGCCAAATGTTGCCATTTTGAATTCAAAATATGAAATTTAAGCAATTCTGATTTATGTAATTTGTTTAAATGTGACAAGACTAGAAACATATTAGGCAAATGATTAGGAGTGAATGTGTGCAGAATTACAAATAAAAAATATTATTTGCAAATAGTTAAAATGCATTACAATAAATTCTGGCTCTTTTAC
This sequence comes from Sinocyclocheilus anophthalmus, assembly GCA_018155175.1. Classification (NCBI taxonomy): domain Eukaryota; kingdom Metazoa; phylum Chordata; class Actinopteri; order Cypriniformes; family Cyprinidae; genus Sinocyclocheilus; species Sinocyclocheilus anophthalmus. The sequence goes on along the minus strand of JADLZN010003950.1, from coordinate 17,798 downwards.
TATTTTCTTTATTCTCTAAAATCTCTTTCTCTAGTCTTTGGTTACTGTCAATTTACGCTATCTTAGTAAAATTTCACGAGGCCCCCTAAAGCACACTTCGCACGGTGCTTGTGATGGCTCGGCTCTTGTTTGTCGGCTGGGGTTGTGCGGATTGCTTTGAAGTTGCTTAAATATGGAATTTAGACCTTAAAAATGGTCTACGTTGAGCCACATTCATTTGCATTAGATGGAGAAAAATCCTGGAATATTTCCCTCCAAAACTTTAATTTCTCTTTGGTTGAAGAAAGAAAAGTCATATACATCTTGCATGGTCTGCGGTGAGAAAATGATCAGGAAATATTTATTTTTGGTTACACTGTTCCTTTAAGAATGAGGGCTTCCACAGTCCTGGATATACGAAGGAATTAAAAAAATTCTATAAACAGTAGAACAATATTCTCACAATTTAATTATTTTATTTCTCCTTTTTTTATTTAATTGTTTTAGTGTATTGCTATAATGAGCAGATTTGTCTTTACAGCAGACTACCAGTAATATCTTGGGAGGCCTTTAATGTTTTCATGGGCAGTGGTTGAGAATCACTGCAGCAGAACATCCAAAAACCCAACAATACGGCACCTTTCATGCAGTCAGTTTTTGCACGTGACAACAAACAAATGTGCAGAATGTGTTTATTATCAGTCTATTCACACAAGCACATCAGTTTGTCTACAAGCAAGTGGAGCTAGTGTCTAACAATCGCACAAAAGAAGCACAGCTTGTCATTATAAAGCTTGGCTCAATCAGCCAGCCATTGAAAAGGGAACACCGAGGCAGGTGAAGATGGCTGATTGAGGGGGTTACAGAGTGAAGGAAACTCAAAGGAAAATAGGAGCTCTACTTTGATTTGTTCACCATGATCAGACGTTGGGTTCAGCCACTCCAGAGATGAAAAGTTATTGTTCAGCCTCAAATTTCAAACCCATGCTATGGTAATGAACAGCATGCACATTTCCTTGACAGTGACTTGTGGATGTGCATGTCCTTGTGCAGATAAGGGAGGTGTGTGGAGGGATGCATTAATGAGAAGAGGATGTGTGCTACATCCAGCAGCGGGACGTCCCTCCACACACTTCCTGATCAGGAGTTCAGCTCGCTCCACTTGGCAGTCACTTTGGAAACATTTTTGTGATGCGCATCCAAAAACGCCCCAGTGGTGCTGGCACTGCCGTTTCAAAAAATGCTTAGAGAGGGAATATCAAAGTCATTTCTGAAAAACAAGCCTGGTCAGATGCAAAGCACTGGAACATTCCTTCCTTGCTCAACTCTCATGTTCTGTTTCGCATCTGAGAGAGAGGACCAGGTAGATCAGCACTGATTATATACAACATTTGTGAAAAATGTATAGAAAATGCATTCATTTTGAAGTTTTTCTGAGTGATGTAGATACTGATGTAGATACCACTTGAGAAAAAGACGCACAAAAAATGTACTTGCAAATAATAAAATATAAGGTCACTTAAGTACACTTTCATGTTTTTAGTGCACTTTGTAACAATGTCAAATTAAAAGTTGATTAAAATATATTTGAAATTCATTGTTTTAATAATCTTCCGTTGTACTGTAAAGTAGTACTTATTTTGACTGTTGTTGTAATCAGCGTTGGTTAACATGCAGTACTAAAGCACATGTAAAATACTTAGTTGATTATTAGTGTGTTCTTCGATGTTACATTTAAAAGTAATATACAAACCCGATTCCAAAAAAGTTGGGACACTGTACAAATTGTGAATAAAAACAGAATGCAATGATGTGGAAGTTCCAAATTTCAAGATTTTATTCAGAAAACATAGATGACATATCAAATGTTTAAACTGAGAAAATTTATCATTTTAAGGGAAAAATAAGTTGATTTTAAATTTCATGGCATCAACACATCTCAAAAAAAGTTGGGACAAGGCCATGTTTACCACTGTGTGGCATCCCCTCTTCTTTTTATAACAGTCTGCAAACGTCTGGGGACTGAGGAGACAAGTTGCTCAAGTTTAGGAATAGGAATGTTGTCCCATTCTTGTCTAATACAGGCTTCTAGTTGCTCAACTGTCTTTGGTCTTCTTTGTCGCATCTTCCTCTTTATGATGCGCCAAATGTTTTCTATGGGTGAACGATCTGGACTGCAGGCTGGCCATTTCAGTACCCAAAACAAAAAAAACAGATCACAATCCTTCTACGCAGCCCATGATGTTGTAATTGATGCAGTATGTGGTCTGGCTTTGTCATGTTGAAAAATGCAAGGTCTTCCCTGAAAGAGACGACGTCTGGATGGGAGCATATGTTGTTCTAGAACTTGGATATACCTTTCAGCATTGATGGTGCCATTCCAGATGTGTAAGCTGCCCATGCCACAGTACGGCGCCACACGCTACTCATGCATCCCCATTACCACACAGAGATGCAGGTTCTGAGCGAGCGCGCTAACAACTTGGGTTGTCCCGGTCCTCTTTAGAGTTCGGATGACCAGGCGTCTCCAGTTTTTCCAAAAGAACTCCAATTTTTGCTTCGTCTATACACAGAACAGTTTTCCACTTTGCCACAGTCCATTTTAAATGAGCCGTGGCCCAGAGAAAACGCCTGCGCTTCTGGATCATTTTTAGATATGGCTTCTTTTTTGACCTAAAGAGTTTTAGCCGGCAACGGCAAATGACACGGTGGATTGTGTTCACCGACAATGTTTTCCGGAAGTATTCCTGAGCCCATGTTGTGGTTTCCATTACAGTAGCTTTCCTGTATGTGATGCAGTGCCGTCTAAGGGCCCGAAGATCACGGGCATCCAGTATGGTTTTTCCGGCCTTGACCCTTACGCACAGAGATTGTTCTAGATTCTTTGAATCTTTGGATGATATTATGCACTTTAGATGATGATAACTTCAAACTCTTTAAAATTTTTCTGATATTGCTCCACTATTTTTTGCCGCAGTATTGGGGGAATTGGTGATTCTCTGCCCATCTTGACTTCTGAGAGAAGCTGCCACTCTGAGAGGTTCTTTTTATACCCAATCGTGTTGCCAGTTGACCTAATAAGTTGCAAATTGGTTCTCCAGCTGTTCCTTATATGTACATTAAATTTTTCCTGCTTCTTATTGCTACCTGTCCCAATTTTTTGGGAATGTGTAGCTCTCATGAAATCCAAAATGAGCCAATATTTGGCATGACATTTCAAAATGTCTCACTTTCAACATTTGAGATGTTATCTATATTCTATTGTGAATAAAATATAAGTTTATGAGATTTTGTAAATTATTCCATTCCTTTTTTACTCACAATTTGTTTTTACTCACAAATTTCCCAACTTTTTTTGGAATTGGGTTTGTATTTTAAATGCACTAAGTTTGTGTAATCACAAATATGTTTAAATATGTAATTCAATGTAAATGTCATTAAAGTATTTTTTTTACCATAAATATAAATAAATAAATAGTCTACTATAAATAAAGTAATTGAAAAAATACAAAATTTAAAAATTACATATTCACATGTACTGATGTCAGACTCTTATGTTCAGATGATTGAATTTAATATAAATTTAAACTATAATACTTTTTAATTTAAGATTAACATGCAATCAAGTGCCTGAAAACATTACATTCAGTTCACACTTAAATATATTATTTTTTAAAATATGCTATTTCTGTAATAAGTACAGAATACATTATACACATGTAAAAAAATTTTTTTAAAGAAGTATGCTAAAGTGTACTTTTTGGACACTCCTTTTTATCATTATTATTATTATTATTTTATATTTACCACTTTCAGAATCTCATCACGTAAATCTTTCAGGCACGGGAGTGGCTGTCCAGGAGAATGGAAAATGTGATAAGTTTGATCACAAACTTTCTGAGAGTGCAGAGTTGCACATACTGTATACCCACTGTCCGGTCTCTGCTGCTCCCATCCCCCTAAAATACACCCACCCTGCTCCGTCTGGCATCTGGGAGAAGCCAGACATCTCCCACACAACTGACGTTCCCATTTCAAATTCCAAGGAACAAAAGAGGCTGCCCACAGCCGGCACAGACAAACAGCCGGCCTGCAGTGCTCCAGTGGACACAGGGCCCTTGGCAGAAAGCCACTCACTGTAAAGAGGGTAATAAATAGAGCCCCCTTTTTTGACAAAATGAAGAGAGCAGGGGTGAGTACCCCCACCTCCTTAAAGGAATGTGTTAATAATATACTTCATAAAGATGAAAAGGTCTTTGATATGACGAGGAGGGGAACATAGCATTAACACAGTATCTCAAAAGGCTCTTTCCTGTGCACAGTACGCAGTGTATTCTAGATTCGAGTTACTGTTTGTAAAAAAAAAAACATGCTGTAAGAAGCACACAATAGAGTCACAGTTCACAGTCATGTTTGATCAAAATGTTCTGACATAGAATTCTTACAGATTATAGTTTATTTAAGACCTTGGAGTTGTGATATTTGATCTTTGGTGGATTTGTTGACTTATTATCTATCAAGCATTCTTATTATTTGATTTCCTTTTAGGATAATTAAGATTAATTCCATGGTGGTTGTCACGAATTCGGTCCATGGACTTCCGTTTTTTCACCACCAGAGGTCACCCTTTCCATTACATTGACTCTCGCACAACACAAACTGTTCCATAGCACCCCGGACTACATATCCCTTCATTCATTACACTGATTGCACACAGCACTGATTGCAATCAGTGGCACACAGCTGTTTCTTATCACCTCACTTACTATATAACACCCACTCAAACCACCATTCTCTGCTGAGTATTGTTTAGCCTGTACCCCTTTCCGAGTCTCCGTGTTTTCCTTGTTTTGCCTTGACTGTTTCTGCGGTATCTGATCTTTGCCTGTTTTACTGGATTTTTCCCCTCTGGTCTCGCCCTTTTGATTCTGTTCGCCGTTCGTTGACCTTCGTTAGCCCTAGGATTATTCTTGTCTTGCCCGCCGTATACCTGTTTTTCCATTGGTCGACCCTGCCTGTTATACCACGTCTCTTTAATAAAAGCTTGCAGATGGTTCCACACGTCTCACGTCTCGTCAGCCACATAACAGAATACTCGGCCACACAAGGATCCAGCGGCTTTTTCAGTGGACTCTGGCCTGGTATGGACCCAGTCACCCAGCTACTACATCTTCGGCAAGGAGGCCTTTCTATTGAGGAGTATGTTCACCGGTTCTCTGTATTGTCTTATCAGGTTCCACTGTATGATGACATTTTTGTTTAAAGACTTGTTCCGTTTTGGACTGGATGAACCCATGAAATCTTGGTTACCTGGAGAGGAATGTAACTGTAGTTTAAGGGATCTTATGGATTATGCTTTGTTGTCTGTTGGCTCTTTGTTTACTGTGGGTGTCGCTGAGGAAGAACGCGACACAATGTCTGTGACTGAAGTGGTGGCTGTACCAGAGCATGCTCACAAAATGGCGGTGGCAACGGAGCCTGATCGCAAAATGGCGGCCACACTAAAGCACGCTCACAAGATGGCAGCGACAGCGGAGCACACTCACAAGATGGCGGACACAACAGCATCTAATCGAGTTACAGTTGATCGTCATGAGTCAAGTCAAATTACAATTCATTATCATGAGTCAAGTCTATTCACAGTTGATCTTCCTGTTCCGTCAAGCCCCGCTACTCTTCCGGAGTCAAGTCTAGTCACGTTGAGCTTCCTGAGAGTCGAGTCTAGTCACAGTTTATTCGCATTAGTCAATCGATTCACAGTTTTATTATCCTGAGTCTGGCCCAGTCACAGCTGAGATTATGATTCTAGTCAAGTCACAGCGATAAGTCATGTTTCGAGTCTCTTCACAGTTGATCGTCATGATCAAGTCAAGTTACGTTCATTATCATGAGTCAAGTCAAGTCAAAGTTGATTATCATGAGTCAAGTCAAGTCACAGCTAATCTTCCTGAGTCTGGTCTAGTCACTGTTGATCGTCATGAGTCAAATCTAGTCACAGTTTATTTTCATGAGTCTGGTCAAGTCACAGCTGATATTCATGAGTCTAGTCAAGTCACAGCTGATCTTCATGAGTCAAGTCGCAGTTGATCGTCATGAGTCCAGTCAAGTCACAACTGATCTTCATGAGTCAAGTCAAGTCACAACTGATCATCATGAGTCAAGTCAAGTCAAAACTGATCTTCAGGAGTCAAGTCAAGTCACAACTGATCTTCTAGAGTCTCGCCATGTCTCAGCTGGTCGTCCAGAGTCACGTCGTCACGGCTCAACTGTTCGTTCCAGATCACCCTCAGTTATTCCTCCAGAGTCACGTTACGTCACAGCTGATCATCCGGAGTCATGTCACATCCTGTCTGTCACACCCAGATTCTCAAGGTCAGCCCTTCGGTATCCCAGTCTGGTGTCCAGTGTGAGGGATGCACCGCTGTTGTCTGCACGCGCAGCTGGTATCCCCCAAACCCACTCACTCTAACCCTTCTATTCATGAACTCATTCCCCTGTCTGCAGCACTTTCCATATGGGGGGTTGCTTTATGGTGTATCTGGGCCGTGTACTCCACCGCCGATTTGCTAGAGGTAGCGACACCGGCTACAACATCTCCAGAGGTGGCGGCTTACGCTGCAGAACCTCCCGAGGTAGCGGTGTCCACTGCTGTGTTCCCAGAGGCCATGGTGTCCACTGTAGTCTCTTCAGAGGTGGCGGCGCAGGCTGCAGAACCTTCCGAGATGGCGACATTTGTCTCAGTTCCTTGCGTGGTGGTGGTGCCCAGCAACGCACTCCCTGCCTGTTCTGTTCCGGCCAAGAAGGCCACCTATGAACTCCCTGCCTGTTCTGTTATGGCCGAGGAGGCCGTCTATGAACTCTCTGCCTATTCTGTTCCAGCCAATGAGGCCGGCGATGAACTCTCTGTCTGTTCTGTTCCGGCCATGGAGGCCGTCTATGAACTCTCTGTCTGTTTTGTTCCGGCCAAGGAGGCCGTCGATGAACTCTCTGCCTGTCCTGTTCCGGCCACGGAGGCCGCCTATTAACTTTCTGTCTGTCTGTTTCGGCCAAGGAGGCCGTCTATGAACTCTCTGCTCGTCCTGTTTCCGGCCAAGAGGCCGCCTATGAACTCTGTCTTTTCTGTTCCGGCCAAGGAGGCTGCCGATTACCTCTGCCTGTCCTGTCCGGCCAAGGAGGCCGCCTATGAACTCTTTGTCTGTTCTGTCACGGCTATGGAGGCCGTCTGTGAACCCCCTTCTTGTCCTGTCACGGCTATGGAGGCCTTCTGGGAATCCTCATCCTGTCCTGTCCCGGTTATGGAGGCCGTTTGTGAACTTTTGTCTTGTCCCGACCTAGCCAGGGAGGCTGCCCCTGGATGCTCAGTCTTGTCTATCAACCCCAGTGTTCTGTCTGTGTTGTCTGTCTTTGCTCTCTCGTTGTTACAGTCTCCGCCAGGGTCTCCTGATCGGTGTGGTTCACCGGGGGGGTTTCCTGTTCCCTCTGCTCCGCCGTGGTGGTCCTCTGCCCCGCCGTGGTGGTCTACTGTCTGGTTCTGGTGGTCCTCTGCACCGCCGTGGTGGTCCTCTGCTCCGCCGTGGTGTCCTTGCCCCGCCGTGGGTGGTCTACTGTCTGGCTATGGTGGTCTTCTGCTCCGCCGTGGTGGTTCTTTGCCCCGCCGTGGTGGTCTACTGTCTGTTCTGGTGGTCTCTGCTCCGCCGTGGTGGTCTCTGCTCCGCCGTGGTGGTCTACTGTCTTGTTCTGGTGGTCTTCTGCTCCGCTGTGGGGATTTTTGGTCCCGTCTGCTCTGCTGTGGTGGTTCTCAGCTCCGCCGGCTCTGCCTCAGTCCCTGGTCTCTCCTATCCTTGGACCTGGCCCCCCGTCCCTCCCCCTGTTCCGCCTCCAATCCCCCGCCCTCCTGAATCGTAAAGTGTTCGGAGCGTCTGGAAGCCGCTCCTTGGGGCTCTGTCACGAATCCTGTCCATGGACTTCCGTTCATTCACCACCAGAGGTCACCCTTTTCTTTTTTTTCCTTATACCTTCACTCGCTACAACACAAACTGTTGCATAGGATCCTGGACTACATATCCCATCATTCTTTGCCAGATTTGCACACTGCACTGATTGCACTCATTGCACACAGCTGTTTCTAATCACCTCACTCACTCATTTCTCTGCTGAGTATTGTTTAGCCTGTACCCTTTTCCGAGTCTCTGTGTTTTCCTTGTTTGCCTTGCCTGTTTTTGCGGTTTCTGATCTTTGCCTGTTTTCTTGGATTTCTCCCTCTCGTCTCGCCCCTGTGATTCTGTCTGCCGATCGGTGACCTACGCTAGCCCTAGGACTATTCTTGTGTTTTTGCCCGCCATATACCTGTTTGCCATTGTTCGACCCTGCCTGTTATACCACGTCTCTTTAATAAAAGCTTGCAGATGGATCCACACGTAAAGACTGGTTGACACAACTTCAGCCATGACAGCAAATATCAAAGAACCTCTTCATTCACATCTGACAGACAAATACCGAAATGGTGAATAAAATACTGAGTTAAACATTTAATTTAGGGCTGCATAGCTATGTTAGAATATAACATATCTTGACTTTTGACATGATTGGCCGTTATCCTTGTGTATCGCACCATCTGCTGGACCAAATGTGAGTATGCAGTCTCTTTTCAAAGATACACTAAACCACACACACACACACACACCTTGCGTTTTCATGATTTATGGCTTCATTTCACAGGTGCAATGTTTTTTATTCCTATAAGCCCCCTGTATTTTCTATCCCTTAACCCTACCCAGAGCAAAACTACAGGCATTTTTTAGAATTTTTTCAAAAAACTTAATTCTTAATTATTTATAGCTGTTTTCCTTATTGGGACCTAAAAATGTCCACCACAAGGTCCAATTTCCTGGTATTACTACCTTGTGGGGACATTGGTGCCCATAACGTAGGCAACACCACACACCACCACACACACACTACACAATCTCCCTCTCCTCTCCCTCTCTCTCTCTCTCTCTCTCTGCTGGAATGCCCCCTTTGACGAGCGGAATGCAGCTGCTGTTATGAATGAAACATCTCATTCTGTTCTTTGACATCACCTAACGAGTGTGATTAGAATCACAATTGAATTGACATCCTGTCAAAAACTGGCTTTATTCTACATAGAACTGGTTTGTAAAGAGCATTACGATGTGGAGGTTGTGTGAGACATGTGAGTTTGTCTGTGGAGTCAGATAAATGTAGACACTGACTGCTCCTCATGTTGTCCTCTAGGGTTCCCATGGTGACAGGCTGCATGATAAACATGAATGAAATGAAAATATGTGTGAAGCACTTAGAATGTGATTCTGATTTAACAAGATCTTGCTTTAGCCTTGACATTAAGACTTGACAATTCATGACATTACTACAATGGCTCAATACATCTCATAGAATAGAACAGAAAATTACAGAAGAATGTAAATGTTTTGATTAGGCATAAACAAGAGTACAATAGAAAAGAACAGAGGACTGCAAAAATTAGGATGGGATGTATAAGCAATACAGAACGGAATGGAATGGAACAGAATAGGACAGAATAGAAAAAATGTAGAAATTAGGATGGGAGCAGACAATAACACAACAAATATGACAGGACATAATGAAATAATATAGAATAGAACACAACCGAAACGAAGAATGTAAAAATTAGGATGAGACATATAATAAAAGAAAGCAGAATAGAATAGAACAGAACAGAAAAGAAGAATGTAAAAGTGAGGATAAGGCATAAAAAGAATGTAGAATAGAATAGAATGATGTAAAAATTGTGATAGGACATATAATAATAGAATAGAATAGAACAGAAGAATGTAAAAATTAGGATAAGACGTAATTAGGGAATGTAGAGTAGAATAGGGGGGTTAATAAAGGGGGTAGAATGTAGAATTTGGATGGGAGTCAGTGACTATCAAGGCGGGAGAACAGAACAGAAAAACGTAAAAAATATGACCTGACACAATGAAAGAATACAGAATAGAACACAACCGAAAAGAAGAATGTAAAAAAATTAGGATGATGCATATAACAAAATAATTTATAATAGAATAGAATGTAAATTTGTGGGGCGTGGGGGGGCAAAGATAGAATAAAATGAATCGAATAGATTGAGAGTGGAAGCGTAGGAAAGAAAAAAAAAAAAAGACCTAAGGAATGATAATAGATAGAAAAGTCGCTTGGGGTTGGCGAAAAAAAACAGACATGCACCACTTTGCAGCGGGGGGGTTGGGGTTGGGTTGGGTTGGGGTGGGGGGTGGGGGGGGGTGGGTTGTGTGCTTGCGCCGTCACGGGTGGGATGGGGGGTGGGGGGAGGGGGGTAGTGAAAGGGGTGAGGGGGCACCCGTCAGAGCCACGCACTGCTCACACAACAGCACACACTTCTCTCAGCACCCCAGTAGTGACGCACACTGCTCTGCGCACACACAGATCGAGGGCAGGGCACACAACACTACATGACATCCCATTCGCTCACACAACAATGGGGGGCACACACACACATACACCTTCCTCACAACACACACACACACTTCGCGCACACACACCGGACACACAACCCTTGGCGCCAACCACATGCCCAACAGACCCACACACCAAACTTCTCGCGCAGCTCCACACAAGGCACACACACACACAAGGACCACAGTCACTAAAAAAAAACTTCTCATGTGGCGGAACACACACGACAGACACACACCACTCTCGCGCACACACACAGACACACACACACTGTCACTCACACACACACACACACACCCAGACCACACACACACTAAAGTGCGCGCGCGCGCCCGACAGCGCACCCAACACACCCACACATTGTCGCGCGCGCACACCCAACAGACACAACAAACACCCTGCGCACAGACACACACAACAGAGAAGGGGGGGGTAAGGGGAAGAGCGGCACCACACACACACACACCACTGCGCGTAGCACAAAAAAGGTACACAAAGCAGAAGAGTTGGGAAAGGAGACACCACACACACTGGATGCTCACTGGCAGCAACACAAGGTCGAGCACACACACGGGGGGTCGGAGTGAGCACGTGTTCTGGGTCTGTGCAGGGGGGCCGGCACATCAGCCACAAGGAACACACAGCAACACACACACATCGACGTGGTCTTCTACGTCCGCTGCAAACACAACAACCACGACACCACACACACGACGCGCACACACACACACACACACACACAACCCACCTTCGCGCAACACACACACCACACACTGCGCGCACACACACACACTGCGCGCACGACCACACACAGACCACACACACACACACTTGCTCGCGCGCGCACCACACCCACACACCACACACACACACACACTGCTCCAGGTACCAGCATTCGACGGAATCCTCGTTCAGGTTCTCGTTTCAGTTTTGTTAACACTAAGGCCCGTACAGTGGAGTGCTTTCACCAGGCTGTGAATGGCAGCTTGTAGCGGCATAGTCTCATGTGTTAGTCCCTCCCCCTCACATCACGCACGATTCATCCCCCGAGTCCTCCGATCCACCGCCTCCATGTACTGAATGCTCAGCTCCTAGCGACAGCCCTGCCATCATCCATTGTACAGTCCAGCCGCAGTAATTCTCCTCCTGCTTTAACCTGTCTGTCCCGCGCTCCGGAAAGCCCTTTCTTACATTATTCCCGCACGCAGCAGTCCTTGATTCTTATTGATTGAACTGGGCGGGGGATCGGAGGGGAGACATCATTAAAATGGGCGCGGCACCAGAGAGAAGGATTATCTACTGAAGAACTAGTGGCATACGTGATACTGATTCATAGGATTCAACTCTTCATCATGTAATTTGAGCCAGTGCCTATAAATGAATCCCACGACAGCCCACACTAAAATCACACACACACACACACCCACACCACACCCCCACACACACACACACACACGGTAGGCGCCGCTAACAAACTGTATTTTTCGATGCACTGCTTATCAATTGCTTTGCGTACGGTGACATAAAGTCATTTGCTTGCGTGATGTGAGGGTTGCCATCTGCTTGTTTCAGTAACCCACCAGAATGAAGAGTACTATTGGCTATGGCTGCGATGATCTGTATCACATGGAGTGAGGGTCACAATCACAGTGTTTCGTGATATGTTCCGGGGGTTTCAGTTGTAGTCGGTGAGCTCTGTTATGGCAGCTCTGTCAGCGGATCTTCTGTGTTGTTATGCATGCAAATAATGCAATGCACCCTAGACAACATGTAGAAACCCTAAGGAATATTTGATTTCTCAGTGGTTGCTCAAGCTGTCAGGATCTCTCAGTAGCATATTTAATCTCATCAGCGTTGTTTTCACATCTCCTTATTAGTTAATTAATTCAAAGGATCCAATTGTTGACATAAAGTAGGCTAAGAAGACTAAAAGCTCAGATCATTTTGAGCTTTTATTGCTCAAAATGAGACATTTTGGAGTTCAGTTTGAGATTTCTAACTTTTGATTGCAGACCTCTTAATGAGGTTTTGATTGAGATCTCTAAAAGGAGACAGATCGTATTTGAGATTTAATTTTATTTTTCTATGGGAAAACATCTTGAGCACCTTCTTTTGACCTGTTAATTTATAAGGAATCATATCTTCATTTCAAACTATTAGTATGCCTTGAAAGAATGATGATTGCTGATTAATCTGAAGCTGTCAAGTCAATGATAAGCAAGACCTAAAGATTCTTATGACACTGACCGCTTGCCTTTATTCTTCAAAAGTCTGACATATCTAAGGAATGATCAAGCAAAAATGCCTTAGCTTACACCCAGCAGATGTTACTGATTGATTAATTTCACGCGTCATCGAGAAGCTGCTAGAGGAGAAGTTAGGTGGCAATGAATGTTGTGTACCAGGCAAGCACAAACGAGATGTGACACCTGACGGCCCACAGGAAAAAACGAAGAGCTCCGTGCCAACCTCGCGTGCTGATGAACAACAGGTGACACAGGTGATACTTCATTAATGCAACAGAGCCTTTGTGCAGAGCGTGGATTTAACAGGACAAACTCTACAGAGTGACGTGGTAAACATGCACTCTATATACATAAAGGTGTATTCCGCTGTTGGTGTGAGAAATGTAGAACATGGACAATAGAATAACAAATTGTGCACCAATGTAAAACGCTGAAGCCTACCTGTGACTTGACAATATAAAATATCATAATATTAAAGTAATAGGACGGAACGACAGATGAGTACTTAACGTAGAGAAATACCTATTATTTGCATGCAACTATGCCGTTCATTAAAAGGAGGTCATCAAGAGAGATAGTTTCACAATGTATGAATTCTTGACGTCAGCTAGAATGTTGAGATACAAAAGAGGATAGTTGGTCCAAGGGCCTTGTTGCAATAAAAACAAAGACAATCTAGTAAAGTTGCAAAGACTACGGGCTCAAACTCCAAAGAAGCGATATCTGTATGACAAAGATATAATAGATCAGCACAACACACCGTACTAAAACGTCATCTTCAAACACGCCCCCAAACTCGTGTCTAACCGAATCACCTAGTAAGTAAATAGGTAGCATAGATGCGGCAACCAGAAGGACGATTTGTACGCACAGAAACGAAGGCCGTAAAGGATCAAATCAAGTAATAACCGCCGTTGAGTGTTGAAAAAAGCACTGCCAAGGTGTGCATGAGAGCGCATGGTTTTTCAGTGGACAAAGCAAAAAGACCCATTGGCATTTGGCCTTACCGAATGGAATGCAATAGATAATCATTGGTTAAGAATAATTAGATTTCAACAGAAGCGAGAAGCAAGCAACGAAACAACAAGGGGAAACCATGAGAGAAGGTTAGAAAGTCGTTACCGAATTTGTGCTGTGCCAACGCAACTAATTGGTAAGGGTACTCGTACGAGAACCTAAGAAGGAGTAAGTCAAGGAGCTAGCTTATATGGCGGTCACAGAACTGGAGAGACAATGCATGATTCAATAGGAGCAAAAGAGCAAAAAAAGAAAAGAGGGTATGCATCGTGACAGTCGCTATGGACAATCGTGGTGACTAAAAGAATCTAGAATCGCGACTGTAACAGTATGAGTGTGATTCGCAATTTAAAGTCATTGTTGCATAGTATAAGACGAAATGTCTCTCAAAAAGTCGAGGTTTTGGCGCAGCACAGAAGGGGTACAAGGGAGCGAGTCGTAACTGTTGGTGATGTGAGTGTATTAAATTATTGGTCATGTTGTGTGGAAGAGTGTGTTTGGGTAAGTTTGTTGTGTGTTTGTGAGTGATGAGGTGTGTGAGTGTGTGGAAAATATGCGAAGGCTGATAATAGAGTGATTGTGACGAGTGTATTTGTGTATGTGTTAGTGTGAGTGTGTGTGTGTGTGGGTGTGGGTGTGGAAATTGTGATGGTGATGTGTTTGGTGGAATGAAGTGTTGAATTGCAGATGGATTTGTAGTAGTAGTGGAGTGGAAACACAATTTGTGTGCTGTAGTGTGAAGTAGTAGAAATTGAGATGGAGTGAAATGGTATGTTAGGAGATAGTAGGGGGGAAAATGTGAAATTTTGATTAGAAAATATGGAATCTTAAGTAGGTGGGTTATTAAGAGGGGGTGGAAGTGTAAGTGTGGGAATGGTGGGTGGTGTGTTAGTGAAGTGTCGTAGATGTGTTTTGTAAAAAGTGATGTGTGAAGTGAGTATGTGGTGTGTGTGTTGAGTTATGTGAGGGTGCTGAATGATTTTTAGTGTAGAGTTATTGTCGTACAGGTGAACACTGTCCCATCACAGTGTGATAACAGTCTGTCCGAATCATAGCACGTCAGCTGATCTTAAACCGTGGCGTTGTGGTAACTGCCTCATAGCACAGAAAGTGTCGTTTATCACGCGACTGCTGGTATGGTCCCACGAGACTTATCGGGCTGTGACTGATGGTAACAACATAATTACAGTAATTACTGTCTTGATATTTAACTATTGGGACAAGATGAAAAAAAGTAGAGGATAGAATTAATGTAGTAAGTGTAAGTACATTTTCGGCGACGAGTGGGTGACTTGAAGGTAGTTCGTAGAAAGGAAAAGGGCCAATCACAGATGCGACACTGTTCAGAGGCTTGGGCCAATCAGAAGCCGGAAACAGCTGCAATTGTCGAATAGGGACTTTGTAGAAAACGAAGAGTTTGAGAGGCGGGGCATAGAGGACCTAAATAATGTACAGTATTTGAAAAATACGTTTTTTTGAACATTAAAGCATGTCAAAAATTCGGTACAAAAGGACCCAAATACACGCAAATATTAATCTTTAAAAAGCATCAGAATACCACCTTTAAGATACTTTCGAACTTTCCAAATAGTGTTCTTCATGGGAACAGATTTGAAGATCTGCATCATTGCATCTCTAAGAGCTAGCAATGGATCCTGCTGTAGTGAATGGGTGGCTTCAGAATGAGAGTTCAAACTGCTGATAAAAAACATCACAATAATCCACAAGCAATCCACACCACTACCGTCCCGTCAGTTAATTACGTGTTTCAAATTTTAAAAAGCTTAATGTGTTTAGAAAAAAAATCTCAATCCATAATTAGGGAGGTGTTTTTTAACTTGAAACTGTAGGCTGTGGCCAAGCTAAAACAGATGATCCATACTCCATAATGCTGGTTTATTTTCGCCCGGAATAAAAAACCAATCATAAAAAAAAAAAAAAAAAAAAAACGAAAAAGGAATGTTGTCTTGTCTGAATCAGGAGAGAATCTGCACAGATCAGCACCGTTATAACCCAACATCCAAACATTTCTACACAAATAACATTGGATGTGAGGTGGACCACTGCAAGGAAAATGTTATCATTCTGGTTTGGATAACTTGTGGATTATTTTGTATGTGTTATCATAATTTATCTTCAGCTGTTATTTGACTCTCATTCTGCACGCCCCAATGTCAACTGCCAGAGCATCAATTAAGCTGAAACAGTTGATCAAAAGTTGATGAAATAAACAAACTTCATCTACATCTTGGTGTCCCGAAAAATGATTAAAAAATGTTCATTTTGTGATAGCAAAAAATTTTTCATTTTAAAATGAGGTCAACTAATCCTTTAAAGTACTTTTAAATAATATGTATTAATAACCATTTGTCCATGCTTTAAGAGTAATTACTTAAAAATTTTTGTATGTGTTGACTAACATACTAAAGCTAACATTCTAAAATATGTGAAGAATTTGATTATAATTTTAACTGTTATTCAATATTACACTTAAAATTTACATATTTGTAATGTACTAAATTGCAATATTTTTTAAACAAACAAATACAAAATAAATGTAAAAAAAATCATGACACAACTTTCAAGTATATTATAGTTTTACAATATGTGCTTGCACATTTTAACCATATTTCAAAGACAACACAATTATGAAGTAAAAAACAGCACTACATTTACTTGTGTGTTATTGTTACAGCCGGCTCTTAGGCTGCAACAAAGAGGAGTCCAGACGCAACAATACTTAACAAAACATTTATTTTAACACAACAAAATATAACATAAATGTAGCATAAACGAAGGAACGAGCCAGGGTCGGCCAGGACATGCAGCACAACACGGACCGTCGAGCTCCACGCACCAACACGCCAGGCACTCTTAAACTCTGCGTCCAACAAGTGTCAGGTGTGCGAGCCACACCCCCTCCAAGCGGCACCCAAAACACACAGCCCCACAAGTGCATGCACCTCTAAACTGGGACGTCACAGTATGTATATATATTAATTATATATATATATATAGGTTGTGTGTAAAGATGCTTCTTAAGTGGACCTAAGCACTGTAAAATTCAGCTGCAATTTAATGCAAAAATAATCATTATACATTTTCATTTAATTGGAATAGAATATCGCAGTTTAGTTTATGTGAAAACATTATATTCAGTTCACGCATAAGTATATGCTTTTTAGTGTATTTTTTTTTTCTAAGTTCTCTTTTAAGTACTTAAAAGTATGCTAAAGTCTGCTTCTTTTTCACAAGGCTGTGGTATTTCATGCATAACTTGTTTATGCTATTCACATAACTAATACATCAAATTATGCAGCATGTTGAGAAGAGATGCGCTTTACATTGGAGCAATATTTAGAAACCAAAATCTGATTAAGGGTGGGATATTTTGCTGTGCCAAGCAGCCACTTTGCAAGGCCCGGCAGCCATGCACAACTCTAGCCATCCAAAACTCTAGTTTTGCATGGGCAAGCAAGCCAAAGAACAGGTATTTAAAAAAGTACCTACAATCATCGTCATGCAAATCACACATTCAGCAAATCTGAAACAGAAATGAGCTACCATCATAAACCGACTACAGTAGAGCTGGCCTACATGTTAGTTTGAACGAGAACTGCTGTTAAGTGTTTCTGACTGCGGATGTCTTGATGACAGGCTCCACACCTCTGATGCATGCTGTGTCTGGGAGGCAGGTGGATACGGTCAAACTGCTGCTGAAGATGGGAGCCTCTATCAATACACAAGACGCCTGTGGACGCACGTCCCTCTCTCTAGCAACATACCTGGTAACGAAACTCTCTGAGGATCATTGATGAGATGCATTCATTTAAAAATTCTTCAGCATGTGTTTAGGAACCATGCATCACGTACGAAGTCGCAGTGACCTTCCTAGCTTTGACTGATTTGAATGCTTGTTAAGGTTTTTGAATGGCTTGTCGTGTAGTTGGGTCTGATGGCTTTATCTTCTGCAGGGCTGGCTTGAAGGCTGTGTGTGTTTGCTTCGTAACGGTGCAAAACAGAACATTCCCGATAAGAACGGACGCTTGCCAATTCATGCTGCTACTGCCGAAACTGACT